>VMDR010033360.1:0-11390 GCA_007922815.1 Macrotus californicus
GGCCCATGGGTGCATGCATGGATTTTAATGAGAAACGAAGGCATGTGTGAATTTTTAAAACCCTAAAAGTAATTCTGATATATAAATTCAACTCCCAGTCCACCTCAATTTAATAAGACTAGCAAGCCCATGTTCAGAAAAAAGCAGATTCTTATACTTAAATGGAACTGTTAAACTATGTGAATTTATCATTTATACTATTAGAAGTCTTCACTCAACTTCTGTATCACAAATACTACCTAAGACATTTGTTCCATGGATGCAACATTTTACAAACTATGAGTTTTGTGAGTATTTAACTTTAAATAAATGTTCGATCACATGTACCTTTACAATATTAACATGGTTGTTAGGTTTCTGTGTTCCCCAAGGACTGAACACAATATATTAGAGTACCTAATTTTGGTGAACAGTTCAGATACTCCAGAGAGGAACTTGGGCTTTAAAAAAGAGGCCTGTTGGGCTGCAGACTCTGCAGAGGGACTAGTACAGAAGGGAAATAAAGAGTGCCATGACCCATCCAGTGACTTTGCATAAGGAAATAATGTGCTTGGCTCCAGGGCTTCTGAAATGGTTTGGGACAAGCGCAAATGTCACTATCGCTTCTTGTGGAAAATGCTATACATCCCCCCAAAATGCTTTATATGAGAAAATGAAACTGTCTGACACCTGAATTTAAACACAAATTATGCAATTCATTTATAAACTAACAAACAATATTACATATTTATGTCATCATTTGGACATTGGTTTTCAGAATTTGGAGACACACAATTTGAAGGCAAGAAATTCTCCCTTGTGCTTTCGCTTTCTCCACCCCATTCCTCATCTTCAACCCACACACTAATGGGAGAATAAAATTCTTTCCTTGTCCAGTTGAATTCCATCAATATCCACCAGAATCCAAGACAAAAGTCAAATGCTGTTCTTCTCTGTGGGTTTCAATTGCACTACAAAGAAGCTACCACCAAACTGGTGGCTCTTCCTGATGACCATGGGCAGTATCTCTTAGATTCGGCAGTGGTACAGTTTTGAGGCTCTTTCACTCAGCCTTAGAAAGAGCACTGTGTAACCATAGTTTCTTCTGTTTGCTGTGTTGGTAGCCTCTTCTAAGTTACTGTTAGCCAGTTATAACTTTAGAAGAATATTTAAAAATGCTGTCAAATTTTTAATAAGCCTTCCCAAAGTGGTTCAGGCATCCACAAACCCATCAAATCCTTTTGATAATAATTTAATGATAAAAATATGGCATCTTTTACAGAAAAAAATCCTAAAATTCATCTGAAATCACAAAGAACTCTAAGTAGTCAAAGCATCTTGAGAACAGAGAACAAAGCTGGAGGCTTCACATTTTTTATTTCAAACTATATTATAAAACTACAGTAATCAAAACAGTATAGGATCCCAGAAGAAACCCCATGCATATATGGTAAACTAATCTATGGCAAAGGTGTCACAAATACACAAAGGAGAAAGGATAGTCTCTTCAATAAAAGGTGTTGGGAAAGCTGGATATCTATATGTAGAATAAAATTGGGCCCTTATCTCACACCATATACAAAAATAAACTCAAAATGGATTAAAAACTTAAACATAAGACCTGAAACCATAAAACTCCTAAAAAAAAAAAAAAGAGAAGAAACTCCTTGGCACTGGCCTTTCAATGTTTCTTGGCTATAGCACCAAAAGTACAGGCAACAAAAGCAAAATAAACAGCCTTATGTACAGTGAAGGAAATGACCAACAAGATAAAAAAAGCAACTTATGAAATGGGAGAAAATATTTACAAATGATATATCTGACAAGGGGTTAATATTCAAAATACATAAGGAATTGTTGCAACTCAATAGCAAAAGAACAAAGAACCTGGTTAAAACATAGGCAACCTAAACTGACATTTTTCCAAAGACCACGTGGCCAATAGGTACATGAAAAGGTTCTGAACATCACTGATCACCAGACAAATGAAATAAAAACATAATAATATATCACTTCATACCTGTTAGAATGACTATTATCAAAAAACAAGTGATAAGTATTGCCAAGGGTGTGGAGAAAAGGGAACACTTTTACACTGTTAATGGGAATGTAAATTGGTATAGTCATCATGAAAAGCAATATAGACATTACTCAAAAAATTAAAAATAGAGCTATCGTATGATCCAGCAATCCCACTAGAGGGTATTTGTCCATAGGATACGAAATCAAGATCTCAAAGGGATATCTGCACTGACATGTTAATTGCAGCATTAGTCACAATAGCTAAGATATGAAAACAACGTGGTGTCCATCAACAGGTAAGTAGAGAGAGAAAATATAGTGTGCGTGTGTGTATATACATACATATATATACATGTATCTATATATCGTGGTATAGTCTCTGTGTTTCATATCTTTTAATGTTTAAGTGTGAGGTCAGACTGGAACACTCACTCCTCAAGAAGAGAATTTAATAAAAGCCCTCTGGCAAGCCCAGGAAAATCAGAAAGAAGACAGAAATGAAAAGATGGCTTTTTGATTCCAAAAAAATTAAAGTTTTTATAGTTATCTTGTATAACCTGATAGAAAGAAGAAAATTGGGAAAACAAAGAAACTGAAACCAGAAATCACCAACTAAAAAATTTGTCCACTGAAAATTAATATACAACATAAATAACTTATTTTATTTGGCTTTATTAATGTGTAATTAACAAATAAAATTGTATATATTTAAAGTGTAGATGTAATAGTTTTATATATGTATATTTCTTCATATATATTACATATATAATGGAATATTATTTGACCATAAAAAAGATAGTACCATTAATGACATTTATGACAACATGGATAAACCTCGAGGACATTACACTAAGTGAAATAGGTCAGACAAAGATAAATACTGTATCACTTACTTAATATGCATAATTTAAAAACATTGAGCTCATAGAACCATAAAGTAGAACAGTGGTTACCAGGAGTTAGCAAGTGGAGAAAATGGGGATATGTTGGTGAAAGGGTACAAACTTCCAGTTATCAGATGAATAATTTCTGGGAATCTAATTACAGCATAGTGAATACAGTTAATAATATTTACTTTATACTTAAAATTTGCTATGAGAGTAGGTCTTAAATGTTCTCCCCAACCCCCACCCCCAGATCGTAACCATGTATGGTGATGAATGTTTTAATTTGCTTTATTATGCTAATCATTTTACAATTTATACCTGTATAAAACATCACTTCTGTACCTTAAATATATATAATTTTTATTTGTCAATTATACCTCAATAACATCCAAATAAAATAAGTTATTTATGTTGTTGCTTATTAATTTTCAGTGGGCAAAGTTTCTAGCTAGTGATTTCTGGTTTTAGTTTCTTTGTTTTCCCAATTTTTTTCTATCAGGTTATATAACCTATAAAAACTTCAAACTTCTTGGAATCAATAAAGCCATTTTTCAGCCCTGGTCAGGTAGCTCAGCTGGTTAGAACGTCGTCCTGATGTGCCAAAAAAGCCATTTTTCCATTTCTGTCTTCTTTTTGATTTTCCGTGATTGCCAGAGGGCTTTTATTAATTTTTTCTCTTGAAAAGTGAGTGTTCAAGTCTTGCACTAAAAGGCATGAAAAACAGAGAATACATCATGTAATGAATTAATTTCCTCTTATCTGACTTCTACAAACCATATTTATGATAAAGAGGAAAAGTATGTGGAAAAGTCAACTTTGCCAAAAATTAGACTACACTTAGTGTTCGTGCTTAATGGAAGAAGAAGTAGCCTCCAGTGTATTACTGTGGGATTGACCATCTACTCCTTCTCTCATTTTGAACATTGCTCCCTCTTCCCTGTCCATCTGTCTACAGGAGGGGCCAACTTAATGCCTTACCCTTGCATTACTTGAGTATCAGGTATTGGTCTGGATCTTACCATTTCACCCAAGTTGAGCCAGTAAGAACCTACTCTGAGATTTTGCAACTGCCTTTGAATTTGATCATATGTACTCGAAGTATCAGTCTCCTTTCCAATTTATTGTTACCTATGTCTATGTGTAATGGGATTATCTCATATCTCCTTCTGTGTTATCCACACAGCCATTACATCACAGGTCACACTGTGGTCCACTTCGATACTCCCAGCTCCTCCATAAGGAAACTTTACGTCACTGCTGGTCAGTCAACCCCTGTCTTCCAGAACATACTCACTCCACTAGCTTACAGCTCTCTGTACACTGTTATAAGAAAGTTACTCTGTTTCAGGGATCCTTTCCTGTACTGCCCATTCTTTAATTCCACAAAGTACTCTGACAAAAGGTTGAACAGCTGTATCAGTTATTACAGAGGGAATGGGGTAACTAAAGGAAATTACAACATAAAAATGGGGAAAGCTAAACTAAATAATTAATATGGCATCTACTGAAGTGTTTTGCAACTCCATGTAGAAAAGTTGTCCGGTCCATGGACTATAAAAAGACACACCCAGAAGTATGAATAATTTGATTATATTTCAGATGACTTCTTTTTGGTCAAATGTGTTAAGTTAAATGATGTGTTTAAACACGCCTTATTGAAATGTAAGTATTAATATGCCTCTGACTCACACAAAAGGAAGGGGTATATACAATGGCAAAGGAAGGTGGCAGGTGGTTCCCCAGACTTTCAGAAACCCACGTGGGGCCATTCCCTCCATATACCTGGTGAAGTATGTGTCTGCTGGTCTGTGAAGCTCTGTGGGACTATGGAATATATGGGGATGGTCCCTGCACCCTGTACCCACACTGACGCCACATTGTCTTGTTTCTTATCTAGATAGTTACTTTTTTATGACTAAGTAGCTTTCTACGATGATACATTTGTTGACTGCTATCTTTCGTGTATATCATCTAAAAGAAAAGCAACCAAGAAGTTTGAAATGTGTATAGTGTGGAGGCACAAAAATAAATTTTCTTCTGCCCGTCTCCATTCTTCTAGCTGGACTAACAGTCAAATTAACATGAGACAGTTTAACAGGAGAAAATAACCAAATTTATCACATATACACATACAGTGTTCCATAAGAATATGGGGGCCTAGGACAGATGAGGCGTTTAAGGGTTATATGCCAACTTGAGCAGAAGAGGGTGAGGAGCTGTGACTTGTGGCTTCAAAGGGCAGAAAGGCAATTCACATGGAGATGGAAAAGTAAATGTTTGGTAAACAGATGTTTGCTGGGCTGGGTTATCTTTGACTATGGGATACAGAGAGGACTTGATTAAACACGCCTTGCTAGGTTCCTCCCTGTCTGTCATACCTCGTTCACATTTCCTGACAGTCATGTGTGATAATAGCTTCCTTCCTGGAGCAGGTCCTCTATCTCATTTCTTTTAAGCAGTTCGGGGCAAGGTCAAAGATTCTTTCTGAGTCTTACATTTCTTGGCAATAACCTGCTTCAAATAATATCTCAAAAGACATATTTGAGGTTGGGAAACTCTGCTTCCCCTCAAAAGCCACTCACAGATGTCCCTTATCGTCAAGCTCATGCTCTTCTCTTCAGGTCTGTTCCTCCCTGTAAGGCTGTGTGCCTTTTGGGAAACTATGCCCATAACGACAGAAAACCGTTCTGCTTTATGATGCATCTGACTTCTCCCTGCAGCATATTTTTACAGGTCTGAGTTATTCAGTCTGAAATTACTATCCAGGGGTTCTAAAATTCTCTGTACCAGAAGTTATTATAGAACTTGTCTGCTGAGTCTCTTAGTCGTTCTATTTCCAGCAGCTAGTAATAGAAACGCACACACACACATACACACCCCTCCAAAGAATAAGTATCATTTCTTATAAAACAGTATAATCTCAACCGATAGGCAGAAGATAAATATTTTCCATACCAGCCACAGAATGTGCAAGGCCAGCATTTCACAAGGAAATGTTTAATATTCTTAGCATATCAGTGCTAACTCTTTCCTTTCATCCCTGACTTACGCTTTCAATCTTACCCCACCAAACTGCTAGAACTTAAAAATAAATTCATTGTCAAAATACACAATTTATAGCTGCTTTGGCCAAAAGATATCCTACTTAGATTGTCTGTTTTTCTTCTTTTTCTTAAAGGGCAGAAAGACTCAGTTTCTTCCTTCCAATTACAGTTCATTTAGGTGTTAGTGAGTGGTCATGTTTCCTACCACATGGAGAGAGCCAGTCCATAAACATGGGGAAAGAGTCTGTGGGCAAGGAGAAGGAGCCCAGAGGGCCCTGCAGAGCCTGGGGTGAGCCTTCCCAAGGCTCAGCTGAATTCCCTCCCTTTTATACGGGGTTGTTCTCTTCCTTTTATGTCACCAGATGTTGTCATATCTCTCAAATCAATTTTCTTACTAAGGCTAATTCAAATCTGCTCATGTCACTTACAAGAAAAGGAAATATCACTAGTAGATAAAACTAACAAAAAAATATGCTTTCTTTTCTCAGAGCACCTAGTCCTGATTAAGACAAAGCAGACACTGACTCCAACTGCATCATCTGCATAGGTGTTGTCAAGTGTCAGATCAAAATATTAGTATGATTGCTTTCTGTGCATTTCACTTCCCCTTTTCATTCACTCTTACTCCAGAGCTAGTTTCCCTCCTCCAGCCTACAACAAAAGAGAAGCGAAGTTAAATATAAGAGGAAGATTCAGAAATCTGGGTTTGCAGAGCCAGTTTTCTTGTTTGGTAGAAAAAAGGAATTAGGGGGTGACAGGACAGAAAGCAAGGAGTAGATACAAGATAGAGCAGAGATGGAGGGAGAGAAAAACCCGTAGTCTTTGAGGAGAGAAGGAACACCTTTTGTCTCAAATACGAGGAAGCAGAATAGAACGGGGTAATAATGACCACTCACCTCCTGTTATCCACCTAAGGACATCCCACAGTTCAACAGTTCTGGAAACTTCCTAGCCCCTGAACAGGAGAAGGAACATTGGACATCTTGAGTAGGGAAGAAGGCATGAAGGGAGCATGAAGGGAGACTGGGGATGTCTCTGTCCGGGTCACTTGTGGATGTCTGACCCTGGTACAGAGGACAGACAGCGCTGGTCCAAAAAGAAGAGCCCAATATCCCAGCCACTTCTCTGAAATGAAAGCCTTATACAAGAGAGACTTCCGGGTGTACCCCTGAAACATTGTAACTTCCCAGAAGAAGAGATAGAGCCGAGTAGTAGTTGGCTTCAAAATAAAAAGCTTAATAATTGGTTTCTGCTTTTTATTTATCTGCTTTCCCAATTGTCTTTACCATCTGCCATTTTATAGGACTTAACTGTACTAATCAGTTTTTTAGGAGTTAATAGTCATCTGCTACTTCCTTCCTTCATCCAGACTTTCCTGGGAATGCCCAAGGGCACTTTCTTATTCATTTGTCAAGTTCAGAATGATTAACAAAAACAGAGTTTTGTGAAAACATTCCTAGCCCATCTTCACATTCACACCCTAAGAGCAGCAAAACCACATGGAATCTCCCCATTTTAAAAATACAAACTTACACTTATCTATGATCTTTGTAATATGAATACACAATAAACAGGAGATAAGACAGCAAAGGTCAACCTTGTCAACATTACTGAAAGGCTTATGTTTCAACTTAATTCCAGTGGTGGTGAGTTCCTTGGAGGTCAAGGGTTTACAGTGAACAATCCTTCCTGCTTTTCCAAAGAAAACATCTGAACTCCTTTATTTATCTCTTTTTTTGTCATTTATTTTTCTCTATTACTTTCCCTTTTAATGTAGATCCATGGAGCTTATTTTAGTATATCAGCAATCTGAAGAGCATGTTTCTTCTCTGTTCTTAAATATTCGGAGTGGTGGCAAGAAAAGTGAAAAGAATCCATTACGTCACCTGATCTTTAATATGGGAAAGTAATAAGAAAGATGGTAGCACATGGCATTATTGCCCTGTTGTTAAACTGACTCTCTGAGTCAGTAGGTATATCCTCTCCTCCTGAGTCTGCTCTTGACCAGCTGTGTGGCCTCTAGAAAAGGGTGCAATATCTCTGGTCATCACAGAATCAAACACATTTTTAGCTGGAGTAACCACCAATCTCTCATTTTGTAATTGAGACCAGGAAATCCAAGCACTAAACAAAGGGAGAATGAATTTGTGCACAAACACTTAAGGATAAGAGTGTATGACTCATTTTAAAAACAAAATTATTGTCCTTTGGAAGTAGTCCACTGCCTGAAGTTAGATTGGGTATGAAACCCCATCTTTTCAGGTATAAAACGGGGGATAATTATATTGCTGCATGTGGTGACAGACACAAGGAAGGAACCTAATTCTCTTAGATGTTTAATTTTAGCGAGAAAAGTAACATTCAAGTAAAATCTCCTGAAGGTAATGAGAAATTCTAGGTTTTATGTGTCCGTGAGAAAACTGAAACACCAATACAAATATCATAAATTTAGTAATTAGAGTAAAATAGGAAAATGAACCGTTAAAGGAAAGATATCAAGAACAAGTCCAAGATGATACTGAATTTTGATAGGCAGAAGCATAAAACTGTCAATAAAACTAGAAGTAATGAAGTAATATAAAAACTGAATCTGAAGCTTATAGATCCAAAGAGAAAGGTCAAATGTGCATTTGCTGTGCATTTAACAGGTGTCAAGCACTATGCTCTGCACTTTATGTTCCTCATTTAAAATCAAAAGCAACCTAGAGGTATGTAGTGTTAATCTCATTTTACAAGTGAGAAACCTGTAGTTCAGGGAGATAAAATGATTTGACTAAGGTCAGGGCTAATTTATGTTATAGCCATTGTTCAAACTCAGATTCATCTGTCTGACTCAAAAGCCTGTGGGTTTTTTGTATCCTGACACTTTGCTGAATGCATTTATTAGCTCTAGTAGCTTTTTGGTGGAGTCTTAAGGGTTTTCTGTGTATAATAACATGCCATCTGTGAATAGTGACTGTTTTACCTAATCCTTTCTAATTTGGATGCCTTTTATTTCTTCCTGTCTGATTGCTGTAGCTAGGACTTCCAGTACTATATTGACTAAGAGTGGTGAAAGTGGACATTGTTGTCTTGTTTCTGATATTCAGAAATGAGTGGCAGTTCAATAATGAACTATTAAAAAGGGAAGCTAAGAAAACAATTCCATTTGCTATTGAAACAAAAAATAATAATAAGGTACCTAGGAATAAATTTAACCAAGGAGGTAAAAACTTGTACTTGGAAAACTATAGGACATTGAAGAAAGAAATTGAGGAAGATACAATCAAGTGGAAGCATATACTGTGTTCATAGATTGGAAGAATTAACATCATTAAAATGTACATAACACCCAAAGCAGTCTATAGATTCAATGCAATTCCTATTAAAATATCAATGGCATGTCCTGGCCAGTGAGGCTCAATTGGTTGGAGCATCATCCTGTAAACCAAAAAGGTAATGGTTTCAATTTCCAGTCAAGAAATGAAAAATGTCCTTGGGTGGGAATTTAAAAAAAATACCAATGGCATATTCACAGATCTAGAACAAATAGTCCAAAAATATATATGGAATCCAAAAAGATCCTGAATAGCCTCAACAATTTTGAGAAAAAAGAACAAAGTTGGAGGGATCACCATACCATATGATACCATATATCAAACTATACTACAAGACCATTATAATCAAAACAGCCTGGTACTGGCATAAAGACAGACATACAGATCAATGGAACAGAACAGAGAGCCAAGAAATCAACCCACACCTATATGATCAATCAGTATTTGACAAAGGAAGTGAGAGCATACAATGGAATAAAGGCAGTGTCTTCAATAAATAGTGTTGGTTAAATTGGACAGATATATGCATGAAAAAATGAAACTAAACCACCAACTTACACCATACAGAAATACAAAATGGATAAAAGACTCAAATGTAAGTCATATAATGATAAAAATCCTAGGAGAAAACAGGCAGTAAAATCTCAGATGTGTCTTATAGCAATATTTTTACCATTATGTTTCCTAGGGCAAGGAAAAAGTAAATAAACGGGACTACATCAAACTAAAAAGCTTCTGAACAGCAAAAGAAACCATCAACAAAATGAAAAGGAACCCACTGTATGAGAGAACATAATTCATCGATGATACATCTGGTAATACATAAAGAACTATATATTGCCAAAATATATAAAGAACCTATACAACTCAATACCAGGAAGGCAAACAATCCAATTAAAAAATGGGCAATGGACCTGAACAGACACTTCTCCGAAGAGGACATACAAATGGCCAATAGCCACATGAAAAAATGCCCAACATCACTAATCATCAGAGAGGTGCAAATTAAAATCCCAATGAAATGAGATATCACATCACACCTGTCGGAGTGGCTACCATCAATAAATCAACAAACAACAAGGGTTGTCGAGGATGTGGAGAAAAGGGAACCCTTGTGCACTGCTGGTGGGAATGCAGACTGGTGCAGCTACTGTGGAAAACAGCAAGGAATTTCCTCAAATAACTAAAAGTGGAGCTGACTTGACCCAGTGATCCAACCTCTGGCAATATATCTAAGAATCCAAAAATATCAATTCAAAAGAATATATGCACCCATATGTTCATAGCAGCATTATTTATAATAGCCACTATTTGGAAGCAGTCCAAGTGCCCATCAGTAGATTAGTGGGTAAAAAAGCTGTGGTGCTTTTACACATGGAATACTACATGACCATGAAAAAGAAAGGAAATCTTACCTTTTGTGACAGCATGGATAGACTTGGAGAACATTGTGCTAAGTGAAATAAGCCAGTCAGAGAAAGACAAATACCATATGATCTCACTTATATGTGGAATCTAATGAACAAAATAAACTGATGAAAAAAAATAGAAACAGAGGTGTGGACACATAAAACAGACTGACAGCTGCCAGAGGGAAAGGGGAGAGGGAGCTGGATGAAAGAAGGTAAGGGAGTAGCCAAAGAACACGCATGTATAACCCAGAGACACTGACAACTATTCGGTGATGGCCAGAGGAAAGAAGGGGCAGAGACTGCATAGAGGCTGGCAAAGGGTGAGAAACTGGGACAGCTATAACAGTGTCAACAATAAAAATATAGGAAAAAAAACCTTGTGGTTTCATTGTAGCTCTCTCTCTTTTCCACTCACCTTTATCATGGTTTAAAGTCAGAGGGATTGGCAGACCTAGACCTAGTAGAAACAAACACTGGTTTTGCTCCTTTAATTCCTTGTTAATATTCTACGGTTGGAAATGGCATGGCCCCTTTTTGTTTCAGAATATGTTAATATATTTATCTGATCTTCTCTTTTCCCTCCGTTCTCCATTTTCCTACAACTCACTGGCATTTCTCTTTTTATATTTCTCAACATCTTCCTCCAAAAATCACTCCTTATTCTTGCTTCATTACTCATTAAAGGTTAAGTAGCTTGGACCTCATCCTGATTGGAGGGGATTGAAAGAG
>VMDR010033361.1:0-11388 GCA_007922815.1 Macrotus californicus
AATGATCCTCTTTAAGTGGTGGTTTTTCAAGTTACTCTATTCTTTATGTCCTCTTGTATTTTCAGAAATTAAAAAACATGCATATGTATTGTTTTTGTAAGTGGAAAAGTAAAAAAAAAGATTTGTCAGAGTGAGGGACAGGTTAAACAGCATGGAACTATACATACAAAAAATATCTCAAGGCTATACCCCCAAATTAGCTGCCAAATAATTTATTTAACCACAATTGTGAGTAATCCTTTCTGAGTCACATCTTTTCTTTCTTCTTCTTTTGTTAATTGAAGTATAATTTCATATATCATAAATCTACCCTTTTAAAGAGTGCAATTCAGTGGTTTTCAGTATATTCACAAGTTGTACAACTTCCATCACTACCTAATTCTGAAACATTTTCATCGCCCCACACCCATCTGCACTCACTCTCCATCCTCTTCCTCAGCCACTGGCAGCCACAAGCCTGCTTGTGCTCTCTATAGACTTGCCTGTTCTTGACATTCATGTAAATAGAATCACTTAAAATGTGGCCTTTTGTGTTTGATTTTGTCTACTTATCATATTTTCAAGGTTCATTTCAAGGCTGAGTCATATTTTTCTCTATCTCCTTCTATGAAAAGATTTCCCTCACTGTTGTAATAAAGCTTATACTGGTCCCTCAACCTTTGCTGTACAGCCCATGCAATGCAAAAAAGTCAGGCTAGCTCTTGCTCCAAAGTTGCATTACCTGCTCTATAGGTTCAGTGGAATAGAAAATTAATCATAATTAAACACCAAAAAATTTATATTTGGCTTTGGAATACCTTATAGCATGGGAATGGAGTGGGGGAAAAAAGCAGGGATAGGGTTAGGCTCAATGACTTAGCTTCCTTGGAATCTAAGTGATATATTATTACAAGCTTATGGGAAAAGCAGCTCCAGTGCATGCCAATGATTGTAAACAGATTTGACTCTGTATTTTATTGTGGGTAATAACCTTCCTCAGGTGGTTATAAATGATATTGGATAAATAAAATGGGTGAGTCCTCTTGAATCTTTCTTACTTCATCATATTTTTATGCCTAGATATTGGTCACGTCTTTAACTAGGAATAAAGGGCAAGACTGAGATCCTCAATCCTGAAGTTTCTCGTATTCCTATAGCATAAGAACACAAAGGTCACTCCAAATTGGTAGTCTTTAATTTTTATTGTAGGGGGGCCGGAGGAGGGTAACATATTTAGTCCTTTGAATTTCTCATGAGAACTACGGACCCTTCTCTGAAAAATGTTAGTTATAATTTCTAAAGATATCTAAGTCCCTTGAATCATCCAAGGTATCCACAGTGTCTTAGTCAGCTTGGGCTGCTATCTCAAAATACCATAGAAATACAACAAACATTTATTTTTCACAGTTCTGCATGGAGGTTTGAAAGTCCAAGACCAAGGTGCCAGCAGATTTGGTGCACGGTGAGGGCCTTCTTCCTATTTTGAAGATGGCCATCATATTTCTATGTCCTTACATTGGGAGGAGAGAGCTCTCTGGTGTTTCTTCTCATAAGGGCAATAATCCCATCATGTAGGCTCCACTCTTATGACCTAATCTAAGTCTAATAACCTACCAAATAATCCACCTCCAAATACCATCACACTAAGGATTAAGGCTGCAACATATGAATTTTGGAGGGACACGAGCATTTAGTCCACACCACAGAGATCATCCCCGCATTGAGCATCTACTCAGAAGATTCCTCTCTATTACCCATTAGGATTTCAGCCCCAGCTTCCAATCTTATTTCCTGTTCTGGTGAACCGAGTGGGACAACATAGCCTTTAAAGACCTCTTGGCCCTCTAGACAAGCCTTCTGAACCCTACTCTAAGTGCAGGAGGCACTTCTAGGTGCCTGTTTGAGATATATCATCCAGATGAAGTAAAGAGGAAGAAGTGTGTGAATAACAAGAAAGATGAGAATTTTGACATCGCCCCCTTATGTGTTCCCCACATTATGCTCCACATGTATCCTTGATTCCATCCCTGTTCCTCCTCATAGTTTCTGTCTCTTTGGAGTGGAGTGAGGTAGGTAAAAGTGTTAGTTCCTTAGTGTGGGTTGGAGAAAAGTTCTTATTAAACAGCGGATGCCTCCAACTAGATTCATGAATAAATTGAGCACAGATTCAGGGTCAGCAAGTAGGAAGTGACTCTAGAGGACAAGAGGAAACATCTGGAAAGCATGGTTTTGAACTTGAGCAGCAGATCTTTCTCAATGGACAGCTCAAGTCTTTGAATTACCTCTGTTCTGGGGTCTGGCAAAGCTCAAATTTCTTAATCTTTAAAGCACAAGTTAAACATTTGGTGTTGTTACAGGGAAGAGATGAAGGCATTTTCTCAAATAATAAAAGAGGAAGAACCCCGGCTGGATGGCTCAGTTGGTTGGAGCATCATCCTGTACACCAAGGGGTTGTGGATTTGATTCTAGCCCAGAGAAGAATATGCAGGCTCATATCATCTGCAGGAGACTCAGGCTGGGTCCAAATCGCCAACTGACCTTGTCCTGAGCAAGACTTAGCAGGATTGAAAACTTCAAATGAGCTCTGATGTTGAAAGGTGCTATTTTAAACTACTGCATATTATTTTTAATATAAATAAATATGAGAGTGCCTATCAATATAAAATCTCTCTTTAATCCACCCTAAGAGGAGTTGTTGAGGAAAACGGTGATCTACATTTTGCTAAGTTTAATGTTTTTTCTGCAGTCCTCATCGTATTTGAACCAACACAGTTTATTATTAGTCTCCTTGAAATACTTTTTGTATTCAACTTTGGGCATATTCTACTTGTCTGGTTTCCTCCTATGTCATAGACTGTTCTTTCTCTAGTTCCTTTATGGTTTCACCCCACCTTCCCAAGTCTAGGCACTTGGTATATTTGTTAAAGATACTGATGCTTAGCTCCTACCCCCCAAAATTTCCATTCTATTTGGTTGGAGCACAGACATATTTTTAAAAGACTGTTAAGATGACACATTTTGTTATGTGCATTTTAACACAATTTAAAAAATATTTTTAAAGCTCCTTAGGTGATTCTTACTAGCAGCCAGGATAGAAAATTCTGATTTATCTGTTGACATTACTCAAGTTTATGTCTTTGTACCTCTCCCATGAATGCTAGGGTCATCTATTCAACTGAAAGCTTGACATCTCTACTTAGATGTCCAACAGGCTTCTCAAACTTAGCTGGACAACAGACACATTTTTTATTCCCGCACCTCACTCTTTCTCCTCCTTCCATGTAGTCTTCCCCCAAACTCTTGGAATCATCCTTGACTCTTCTCTTCCTCTCACATTTCACACCCAAACCATCAACAAGTCTTGTTGGCTATGTTTTCAAAATATATCCAGAATCTGACAATCTTCCACCACCTCTGCTGGCCCAAGCCACCATCATCTCCCTCCTGGATTACTGCAGAAGCTTCCCCATTGGTCTCTCTGCCTCTGTTCTCACCCTTAAACAGTCTTTATAAAACTTAAAACAGATAACATTACTCCTCTGTGTCACATCCTTCAACTGGCTTCTCTTCTCACTCAGAGCAAAACCCAAAGTCCTTAAAATCTGTCCACCAGCCTTTATCTCTCTCATCTCTTACCTTGTTCTGCCTGCTCTCTGTGCTGCAGGTTCCCTGCCCTGACTAGCATGCCCCCATAGCAGGGCTTTTGCTCTTCCTGTAGCCTCCGAGCCTTTGATTGGTTAGCTTGTCTGAAATCATGTAAGTAAGTGGCTGAGCTGGGATTCCAACCCACCTCTGGTTCTAATTCCAATGCTTTTACTTATTGTACCATGTGACCTCTCTACTGTAAGCAGTATTCTTTCAATCATTCAAGAAGTGCTATTTTAGGTGCTGAGGATATAGCCAACAAGAAAAAGCCCCTACCCTTATGATGCTCACATTCTAACTGGGAGAGATTAAAGAATAAATTCAAAACGTATTATAGTACATCAGATGGTGTTCAGTGTTACAGAGAAAAATCAAGCAAGTCAAGAGAGATAGGAAATGCAAAGTAGGAGCTGCTATTTTATTAACGTCTTTTATTACTGTGGTCAGGAAAGCCCCACAGTAAGGCAATATTCAAGCAGACCTGAGCAGAGAAGGAAGTATGGGAATAAGCCACAGGGACAGAAAAGGAAAAAGAATTCAAGTTAGAGGGAAGCCAAAGGAGTCCACATTTTAAAATTTAAATTATTTTCAATCTAACTAGCAACATACTGAAGTATTTCTAAGTAACTATTGTCTTACCTATATTTTGAATATTTTTTGAAGTGGTGTGAATGGCTTACTCTTGCCCAGTTGTGACTAAGCATTGATAAGAGTGCAGCTTGCAATGGAAATAGTCTCTCTGGCCTATAGAAGCATACATCAAGTATGGGCTCTGGAATCAGATCGCAGATCGCATGTATGAAAACACCAGCCCTACTGTGTGGATGGTTTATATAATCTCAGACAATTTACTACCCTGAACACTGGTTGATTTTCAACAGTATTCACCTATGCTTTGTCTGTTCTGATTGGTTGGCCATATCAGTTGTTAATTATTATATTTATTGTTATTACATTAATCAATATTATCTTTATCTAAATTAAGGGTCAGCAAACTATGGCCTACAGACCAAACCTAGGCTCCACCATCTTTACAATCTTTATAAATAAATTTTTCCTGGGACATGGCCATGCCCATTCTTTTATATACCGTCTATGGCTGTTTGCACACTATCAAGCTAGAGTTCGTTAATGGAGGTGGACAGGCCCTTTTTCAGAACAAATTTGGTAACTCCTGGCCTAAATGGAGATGGAATTCTACTTTAGCTTTATTGAAACATGGTCTAAACAGATCTGGTTTGTACCAAGATATTAACATTTTCAATCAGTTTGTTATAGTCAAGAAAGGAGTTGTGCATTGCCAATCTTAAGACAAGTTGCTAGGGAATCTACTTGGAAGTGAAGAAACTCCCCTACCAATCTCAAGATGAGGGTGTTGAGGATAGGGGTTCCCAATGAGTTCTGAAATCAATTTCCAGAAATAAAAAGCTATATATGGGTCCATGACATTTAGGTATACAATGAGATGCATTACTGTGTCTACTTTCCGTTTTCCCCTTGCTCTCTAGTATTCTATACTGGTGTCAGCCCTTACCTTGCAATGCTGGACCAAGGCAGGGGACAGAGAAGTGTTTCCAGGAAAGGTGGAGGAAGAAGATATTTTCTTGGCCAACCTGAGTAGGGCTCCAGGTCAGATTTACTCTTCAGAGCATCTGGGTCTTTCAAAAAGTTATTTGGGCCTTAGTTTTGATTTTGCTTCTTTAGAATAAGTGCTTTAGGTATTTTATGATTTTTAAAAAGAGTTAATTAATTTCATCCCCATTTCTCTAAAGAGTGAACATAATTCCAAGCCCTCAAATAAATCGGCAGAGCCCAGAGGAAATCAGACAGTGGTCACAAAATAGTAAAGGTCAAAAACCAAAACACAAGAGATTCATATATTCCTTTCTGTTCTTCTTTAGTTTGGTTTGACTCTTACTGGAATTTTTGTGTGAAAAAGTTGAGAGGGTAACTGAATTCTTGGTAATGGTATCATTTTACTTCAGAAACATGCAGCAAAGAGGAAATGGAGTCAATAAATATGATTAATTGATCAGTGCTAACTGAATACCTACTATGCACAAAACATTTAATATGGGCTCAAAGAGTTTTTAAACCTACATGCAACGCTGTACTGACTCTATCCATAATTCAGCTCTTAAAAATCATGACTTCAGTGTTTCAAAAAGAGAATCTTGAACTGTTTCTTAGTTAATATTTATTTGGTTTCAGAAGAAAGCCAAATGTATTTTCCTCTTATTTAGGATATGATTAACTAAACACCTTTAATCCTTGTTTGCAAATATTCTCGTAATCCTGGTTTTCCAGGAAAGATCTGATAAGAAATCAGAAATCAGTTGTTCCTTATAGCAGATCAATTGTTTCATAGAACTTGAGAGATAGTCAGAGATGTATGACCACCTCATATGATGGTAGCAGTGGGATGAGTTGTGTGCCTTTGCCTAGATTGGAAGACAGGGAGTTGACAAGGCCCAGAAGAGCTAAGCAGCTGAGTGGTTGGACCAGGGTGAGGTTTTAACACCATCTCTGGAAGCCTTTGGCTCTCTCTGCAGAGGCAGTGCAAGATGACTTCTCAGCCTTGAAGGACCCTAAGTGGATGTCCCTGCCAGGCATTATGTCCTTGCCTCCCATTTTCCTAGTTTTTTCCTTTCCAAAATACTATGGTTTTTAATCCTTACTCCAACTTTATCCTTATTGAGAAAAAATTCACTTATCTTGTTGGAAGAAGAAAGAAGATATAAAACAAAGGTGTGTTTTACAAGGACTATACATTAGATATTATCGTGCCTGTATTCTGGTTGTGTCATGGGGTCTGTACCTTCTTCTTGCTCCTTCCATCTTCCTTCTCAGCCCGTCTATTGAGATGGGATCACAGCAGAGCACGTAACTTCTTACTGTTAAAACTAGCCCTGGAGAGGAGTCCTGGTAAAGTCATTCATGCTAAGGTAAAAATTATTATTAATCTTTAAGAGGGTTTGCATTTTATATCAGAAAAACTTCATCAAAAGGTGAAACTCCAGGTTTTAGGTGGTAGATGGGAAAATCATTCCCCTGCACAATTAAAATAAATCTACAAAGGCTATAGTTTATTGTGTTTCCTCTCAAATATGAGATTGAATGTGGATATATGAATATAATTTAACATAATTTTAAGAAGAAAGACAAAAGCTATTGCCATTGGAACTGGATTATTCTACCTTTTTCAAAAGCCAGAGATTTAGAGTCAAACAGTAGAGCCAAAGAAGATAATCATCTTTTAGTCTTTCAGAAGAAGATTTCAATCCCTTTTGGCTTTCCTCCAAGGATATGTGAACAGGACATTAAGTGGCTGAAAAGCTAAAGTTTTCAATGTTTCATAACTGCAATCACTCCTATGCATTAATGTTGGGGAAAGACTAAATTATGAAAACTTTCATATTAAGGCAAGCAGCATTGTGACTTTACAGGTTTTTCTTCTTTCTTCTCCTTCTCCTTCCTCTTCTTATAGGAGGAGATGAACTATTTTGTTTTAGTTAATGTTTTTGTTTTTGTTTTTAAAATGATGAAAAAGAAAATGCTTCACTGGCACAGACCACAGTTTCACATAAAACTCTCTTTGGCCATGGACTAAGTACAACACGCATGGTGCCAAAGGGGTTTTATGGCTTCCCCTGTTTCTCCTGCAAAGAAAAAAAATGAGCACAGGAACAAAAAAAAGCTAGAATGAAAACCACATTTCTGCCTTGGTTGGGCTTCTCCTCTGACTAAATAATCACTATAAGGGTTTAGTTTTGTCAAAAAGAAGTCAAATAACTAAACTACCTTCTTTCTACCTGTGTTCCCAGAAGACATAAAACAGGGAATTCTGTGAGTTGAAATGCCACTGCTGTGTTGGTCAAGCATATTAATAAACCTGACTGATTTGGTCAGTAGCTTCCAGGCAGCCTCCTGTGAACCACAGGGTGATAGTAGTCCTTCTGAAGACCAGGATATTGCCCTGTCCCAGCATGCTCTGGATTACCTGAGTGCTGACCACTTATGGAGCAGGGGGATCCTGGAGGGCTGTCAGACTCAGTTCCAGTCCTTGGAACCCAGGCCTTGAAACCTAAATCCTTCTAATGCTAACATAGCAATTTACTCTGTTGATTGGGTAATCACCTGCTCAGAGAAATAAGATGAAATATGGGTACTTTTTCCCTCCCACCAGGGGAAATTGATCCATGAAGACAGGATTCAGGGAAGTGAGCAAATACCTTCTCAGAATTCTCATTTTCCTAATTTTAAGCAAGACTGATTCCTCCTTGCGCTCTCTGAACTTCAACTTCCTAATCTAGAAAGTGAGGAGGATTATTGATTATTTTATAGAAAAAATATCTTTTATTTTTATGTAGTTATACATCCTCCATATTGTGAATATAAACATTACATTTAAACTTAATGGGGATTGGGAAAAACTTTGTAAGATTAAAAATAGGGTGGGGGATCACAGAATAATCAAATTCACTTTTTAAGAATTTAATACTCCTCTAAGTCAAGAAAAACTATAAATAATATAAAAATCAAATGACAAAAGGAAAGATAGTTACAACATTATTTTATAAGGATTAATATGCTTTACTGATAAAGAATTCTTAAATAGACATAATAAAAAATTCCAAATATCCCATTATAAAAATGGTCAAAATAATCTTGAAGAACAAGCTATAGTAACAAAGACATTGTGATATTAGTGCAAGAATACACAAACCAGTGCCTGCTTCTGCATTACATATACTAAAATTAAAACGGTGCAGAGAAGGTTAGCATGGTCCCTGCAAAGGATGACATGCAAATTAAAAAGGAGAAAGAAAAAAAAAGGAATGCAAAAACCAACCAACCAACCAATGGAACAGAATGAAGAAAGAGAACCACATATATACAGTCACCTGATTAATGATAGGCAATAAATATTGTAAAGCAGAGGGCAAAAGACAGTTTTTCTATTAAGTGGTTTTGGGCAGTTGACTACCTTCATGGAATAAAATGTATTTGGAACCCCACTTCACATCAGACAAAAATCAATTCTAAATGGATTACAGATCTAAATATGGAAGAGAAAACAACAAAATTTTGAAAGGAAACATAGAAGACTATCATGAGCTTGGATTGGGCAAAGATTATTTAAACAGTCACAAAAAACATTAACCATTAAAGAAAAAGATTAAGTGGACCATGTTAAAATAAAAAACTTCTGTTCATCCAAAGATACCATTTATTATTTTTTAAATTATATTTTATTGTTTATGCTATTAAAGTTGTCCCAAAATTTCCCCCTTTGTCTCCCTTCAGCCAGCTCACCCACTCCCTCAGGCAATCCTCATACTGTTGTCCATGTCCTACATATATGTTCTTTAGTTACTTTGTTCCCTATGCTGTACTTTACATCCTCATGACTATTCTGTGACTACCACTTTGTACCTCTTAATCCCTTCACCTTTTTCACCCATCCCCGCAGCCCTCTTCCCATCTGTCAAACATCAAAATGTTCTCTGTGTCTACAAGTCTGTTTCTGTTCTGCTTGTTTATTTTGCTTTTTAGATTCAATTATTGATAGATATGTATTTATTGCCATTTTATTGTTCATATTTTTGATCTTCTGCTTCTTAAAGAAGATCTCTTAAAATTTCATATAATACTGGTTTGGTGATGATGAACAACTTTAGCTTTTTCTTGTCTGGGAAGCCCTTGTCTTATCTCTCCTTCAAGTCTAAATATTAGCTTTGCTGGGTAGAGTAATCTTGGTTGTAGGTCCTTGCTTTTCATCACTTTGAATATTTCTTGCCAATTCCTTCTAGCCTGCAAAGTTTCTTTTGAGAAATCAGCTGACAGTCTTATGAGGGCTCCCTTGTAGGTAACTTTTCTCTCGTTACTTTTGAGATTCTCTCTTTTTATTTAAACTTTGGCATTTTAATTTTGATGTGTCTTGATGTGTTCCTCTTTGGGTCTAACTTGTTTGGGATTCTCTGTGCTTCCTGGACTCGTATGTCTATTTCCTTCATCAAGTTAGGGAAGTTTTTTGTCATTATTTTTTCAAATAGGTTTTCAATTTCTTGCACTCTCTCTTTTCCTTGTGGGAATCCTAAGATGAAAATGTTGGTATGCTTGAAGTTGTCCCAGAGGCTCCTTAAACTATCTTCATTTTTAAAATTCTTTTCTCTTCTTGCTGGTCTGATTGGTAGTTTTTTCTTCCTTATGCTCCAAATTGGTGATTTGATTCTTGGCATCATCCACTCTACTGTTGATTCCCTGTACATTATTCTTTATTTCAATTCTTTATTTCAATTAGTATCCTTTGTTTCTGACTGGATCTTTTTCATGCTGTTGAGGTCCTCACTAAGCTTCTTGAGCATCCTTATAACCAGTGTTTAGAACTGTGCATCTGATAGATTGCTTGTCTCCATTTGTTTAGTTCTTTTTCTGGGGTTTTGTTCTATTCTTTCATTTGCACCATGTTTCTTTGTTTCCTCATTTTTGCAGCCTCCCTGTATTTGTTTTTATGTATTAGGTAGAGGCTTCATAGAATGTCTCCCAGGCTTCATAGAATGGCTTAATGTAGTAGGTATCATGTAGGGGCCAGTGGCACAGCCTCTTCTATTACCCAAGCTGGGTTCTCAAAGTAAGCTTACTGTGTGGGCTTTGTACACCCTCCTCTTATAGTTGAGATTTGATTGATGGTAGCATGCCCAAAGTCAGCCACTACCTGTGTTCTGTTCAGGGTCACATAACATTAGCTACAAAGCAATCAGCAGATGGCTGCTGCTTATGCTTGGCTTGGAGGTGCCCAGGAGAGAATGAGCTGTGAACCAAGCCCAACTGCTGTTATTGCCAGACTGGGGCAACTTAGCGAGAGGTATGGGGCTCGCTGAAGCCAAATGCTCCTTGTTTGAGAGAATTTAGGAAAATCTGAAGTATGGGCCAAGACAAGCCATTCATATGGAAATGCCACTGTAAACGGCATGGGTGGGCCTGAAAGTTGGGTAGGGGAGGGTCTCAGGGAATCACTACAGTGGGGAAAACAGTGTGAGCCAGGTTGATGGAATCTCAGATATGGGCTCTGTGGGTGGAGGCTCAGCAAAGGAACAATGGTCTCTGCCAGAACTTCTGTCTGGGAGAAACCTGTCCCTTCAGCTCTTGCTGTGATGCCAGACAATTCGGTTTCTACCCATATGTCTCTGATGCCTTTCAATCTGTTGCCCTGGCACTGGAACTCAGAGGGAGTGAGTCTGAGTAAGTCTGTGCATGGGCCAAGAGGAACTGCCTGGGATTCCAGCAATTTCTGTCTTCCACAGCCTCAATCCCCGCTTGTTTTTACAGCCAGAAGTTATGGAGACTTATCTTCCTGGCTCTGGAACTCTGGACTTGAGGGCTTGGGGTGGGGCTGGGACCGATCACTCCTGAGATAGCCATCCTGATTTTTATCTGCCACATGTGGTTCTGGGACTAGCCCATTCTGCATCTCTGCCCCTCCTACAAGTCTTGGTGTGGTTTCTTCTTTAATTCTGCAGTTGTAAGACTTCCATTCAGCTCAATTTCTGATGGTTCTTTTTTTTTTTAATATATTTTATTGATTATACTATTACAGTTGTCCCATCTCCTCCCCCCACCCCCGTCCCTGCACACCCCTTACCCCCACACTCCCCCTCTTTAGTTCATGTCCATGGGTCATATATATGAGTTCTTTGGCTTCTACATTTCCTATACTATTCTTAACCTCCCCCTGTCTATCTTCTACCTACCATTTATGCT
>VMDR010033362.1:0-11392 GCA_007922815.1 Macrotus californicus
TTTAATCATGCAATGACATTTATTTGATCCCAATTTTATGTCGTTGGAGATCAATGTGAAGGTGCAGGTCGGTAAAGCTGAGTGCTTCAATACTAAGTTTTGTTCATCTGCTCATTCATGTGGTCGGTACCTCCCGTTTTTAGAAACATGAACAGGACCTCGCCAGTGAGCCCTCAGTCTGGTCAGAGAAATGGCACAGAAGAGCTGACACGAGGCCAATGGAGAGAGAGAGAAGGAGGGACTTCAGATACAGCAAAATCTAAATGGTTGTGGTGAGATCGGGGCCATCAGAAAAGTTTCATACGACAAGTGGCAATAGACAAAGACAGCCACTTAGCACAAGGCACAGAAACGAGAAGTGTAAAACGATACGTAGTGAGTGGTTCAGTTTGTGGGAAATGATAAGCTGGGCAAAGAGTTGTGCTTAAGGTAAAAAGCAAAAAGGGTTTAGAAGGGCCTGATTTTAGATGGCCACCAGTGAGCAGGTCAGAAGCATGTGGTTTATATATCAGGAAATAGGATACTCTTAAAAGTTTTTTTTTTGAGCAGAAGAGACACATGAGCAGAGGGATGCTTGAGGAAGGTCCTCAACGCCCTAACCAGTAATCTTGGTTAAACCAGTTCATGGTGTGACCCAAGTTGTGCATCTGTTTCCTGATAGAAATGATATTTGTGCCCTTTCTTCCTATGTGCAGGGGATTCAAAAGAGAAGTCTGCCCATGTCATCTTCCAAGCTAATAACAAAGACTAAGAAAACGCCTCTCTTAAAAATTTTTCGGGTAAATTTAAAAAGAGAAAGAGGAAACAAAGATAGTTAATACATTTTGTTTTTATTACTTGGCAGGTAGTACCTGCAAGCATACCTCCATTTAAAATACAAAGAAAACATTTATGGGAGGTATTGTTTTTAAAATATTTTATATGTTTATGAGGGACATATAAAAACTTAAAAGTGTCATTGGCTATACTAACATATTCTGAAAAGAAAAGTAAAAAAACACAAACAGAAAGCAGCAGTGAAGCACTCCCACTAATTGTACTTTGTAGCACAAATCCTTTCTTTTTTCTTTATTGGGAATAGCTTGCCTGGGCCTAATGATTTATTTAAATGGAGGGATTTTTATAGGCCTAGAATATTAGGATCCTTTATTAACTTTATGTTCCATGGATAAACAAGAAACAGTACATCAAGTTTCCCAGGGAACACAAAATCTCTCCTTTTAATCACATGTTCAGTGAAAAACCTCAGTGCTTCACAGGCATTCTTTGTGTACAACAAATAAATTGATTTCTCACCCACGTCAATTGCTTTTCTTGTTAAAACATTTTAGGGAGAACACAGTATAGGAGAACCCACCAACAGTTTGCCAGCAATAAAGGAGAACACATGACCCTCTTAACAATGCTTCCGGGTATCACATACTCTCATTACAAAGGACGCCGCGCCAGCCCGCGGGGCAGGAGCACCCGCTCTCCCCTTCCTGGCATCTGCCTCCATTCATGCAATCCTCACAGCTCAAGCTGCAATTGGGTCCGAAGGTGTCACCTAAACAGACTGCAACACGAAGACGAAATGCTTAATTTCTCACACACACACACACACACACACACACACACACACACACACGATCCTTGAGCGTATTTCCTAAAGAGTCCCAGAAAAAGACAGCAAGAGATGTCTTTTAAAACAGAGTTTATTTTACATTTTTCTAATGATACTATTGACATATAGTCCCTAAAGAATATTTAAAATATTTAATAAAGTAAAAAATATGAAAAGAAATTACATTGATTTAAGAACACAAAAATAATCACTGTTTCTGGCACTTGGTGCTTTTCTTCCTAGGCATTATTATCCAAGTTTTTTTTTTCTTAGTAAGATTTTTTTAAATTGAGATTTAATATATATTGAGAGAAGTGTACAAATCTCAAGTGTACACTTAATATTTTTTCCACAGTGTAAAAAACTCATTAAATACCACCCAGATCAAGAGCTGGCATATTGCCAGCACCCCCAAAACTCCAAGGTGACTTAATGACTCCTAATCATTAGCTTCACAAATTTAAGCGCTATCCTGATTTCTATCACCATAGGTTGTTTTCCTGCTTTGGAACTTTAAGTAGATGGAATTGTAAAGTATGTGCTCTTGGTATCGTTCTTCTTTCATTCAATGTAGTTATTTGTGAGACTCACCTTTATTGTGTACACCAGGTTTTTTTAAGGCTGTATAGTATTCTATTGTATAAGTGTACCATGAAGCGTTTTTCACTTCTCTTCTTGAGGGATACTACCTTCCTCTGAATAAGGATGGAGAGACTTGGTTTCAGTTGTGTTCAGAATTATTTCCTTTCAAGTTTTGCCCTGTTTCTAATGGGGTCTCTCGGATGTCACAGTTGAAAGTCTGCTATGTTGAGCCAGCCCTCTCTCCTTTGGCCAAGGCTGGGCAGCAGCCTCTCCTTCCCCCCCACCATGACCTGCCGATAACTGTGCATAGCTACTTGTCCTCCGAGCAGCTGTCTTTCAGATTTCCCGGTTTTCCGCCTGCAGGGCCCATCCATTCGCAAATGGTTCAAAGAGAAAAGCTGCCGAGATTGTCCATTTCGGCTGTCCAAGTCGCTCTTCTCTCCAGATCTTGGCCGCTCAAGTTGAGACTGCCGTGGTGGCCCTGAGCCCTGTCCATGCAGACTTTGAGTCCCGAATGTATCAGGAGTTTAATTAAGAAACATTAAAGCATTTCTGCTTTTATGCAGATGTCTTGATTGATATTATTATTATGATTCATGATCGCATAAAAATATTTCTGCCGTTTTACTGAATGCACTCCAAAGCAATTTTCAAGCTCTGACACCGTTAAACTACAACAAACAGAGGGAGAACAAAGAGAGCAGCTCTGTTTGACAAAGGAAAGAAAAAGCAGTAGCAGACGGGCTGCAAACTGCTCCTTTTGAAAGAGGGTACGCTAACTTACTTTGATCAGCAGTGACATGATGCTTTTGTTCTGTGGCAAGGGTATGAGAGAAACTGCTCACAATTTTAAGATACTTTCTTGGTCCACCTGAACATATTAAAAATTTGTTCTAGGCATTGTAAAATATAAGAAGGATCTAGATTTTAAAGCTATTTAAAGTAAATTTTTACTGTATAAAATTGTCTGCCAGTGGATTTTTAGTAGTCAGAACTAAAAAGTCCCAATCCTTCTCCCCATGATGTTAATGTAAAGATATTTTTCAGCTCCAGTTCACCAGATCGTACTTCAGTGGTCCCCGCCACCCTGCACCCCCACCTACCTCTACACACACCTACATGGTGCAAAGGGAAGAAAGATAAAAGATGATAGATTTGCTAGGAAGCTCTGAAGAATTGATTCTGGCCCCATTTTTCTTGCTAACATCACAGTTAAAACATTTGTTGGCATTAAATATGGATAATGAGATTGTCTGTAAAAGAATTTACATGAATTCTCTGACAATGAAGAAAAGAGGTGACTACAACGAGATAAACTCTTTTACTCACCAACTTTGGGCAAAGCAGCCCGTTCTCCAACATCTGTTCTCTCTTCCTCCTCCTCGTCTTCATCTTGGTGGGTGGGAGGCAGAGAGGCACTAATGTAATGAAGCAGTTGAGGTGGGCTCTTGAACAGAAGGCCTGTGAACCTCACAACTTCTAGTGCCTCTTCTTCTTCCTCTAACTCACCATCATCTAAAGCTAAGACCACACAGGAGAATACCTGGATTCAACATGCTGTTAAAAGAAGGAAAAACTGAGCAAGGGGGGATGAGAGCAAGGAGAGTTTGAACTAGACAGCCAAGGCAGGGGGCCACGGAAAAGGAGAACTCTTTGAGGTCATTTCGAAAAGTCCATTGTAAACGGAGGTGAGAAGCAGCCAGCACAAAGCTCACACCGCGGCAGCGAGAACAGAAGGAACAGGTCTCAGCCTGTGAAGACAGAGAGGGGAGGCCAGGTTGAGTGAAGGCAGATGTGGTCTCCGTTGCTCCTGAACAAAACGAGGGTGGGAATAGTTTAGAAGAGACACAATGACATTCTTCACAGTGACTTACAGATGCAAGTGTTTCCATCACTGCCAAGTCTGTAGCCTTCTTCACAAGTACAGTGGTATGTCCCCACGGAGTTAAGACATACTTGGTCACAGGCTATGCGGATACCCAGGCACTCATCCACATCTAGGAACATTTGAACAACGCCTGTGTTTAGGCACTGAGAGATTGAACAGAGACATTGTGAACTCCAACGCTCATTTGTGTTCCTCTTGTCAACCTTTTCGATCCGTGACAATGTATTGCCAATGGAAAGCATAGCCCTGGGTGCTCTCTCAGGTTTATCCTGTCAATTTTTTTTTTTCTTGCACTCATTTCCAAGTTTACTGCAGTTCATCTACATAGACAAGGTCTTTCTGAGACCTTGCTCGTTAGGTTTTGATGAAGAATTTAAAACTTAAAATAAATTCAGTGGTCTCAGGCTGTGCACCATTTTGCATAATGTTCATTCATTCTTGAATTATTCAGTATCTGTGATGAAGCATTTATTTCAGGCATAATTCTGTACAAGGCAATGGGGAATTTCAGAGATGGAAGAGCCCTGAGCCTTGATCTCACCTGATCTAGACTTCAGTCAGTGTGTTCACAGTCGTTAACGTGGGTGCCTAAGCTTTGCCTCAGACTGTGATACCTTTGTCATTTGGGAGCCGGTACCCAAGTACGTGTATCCATACCATACAATCAACTTTTGGCTCACTCTGCTTAAGAGCAGATGGTTGATGAAATTCAAATTTTGGGGGCCCTGTTAATTGGATGGAATATGGTAAATGATAACATACTCTACTGTGTTTAGAATATATAGATATCATAACTGTGTGTTATCTGCACTGCAAGGCTGAGGAGCTCGGCATCTATATGAAGAAACAAACCTACCATCCTCTACATAATTTAAGAATTTGTTTCTATAAGCAAAGAAACACAATTTTTTTCTGAGGCATAATATTCTTAAATACTTTGTTACTAAAAAGATAAAAATCATCTCATGTTTGCTTTGATTTAAAGAAAAATGTGGTTCAAAATAGTGGCAATAATGATCATAAAATAAAAATTTAGACATGACATCTTTTAAAAATAAACTTTAAAAAATAAATGATAGCAAAGACTTAAATGAGCTGTTCTTAATGCAATGATTAAAAAAGGGAATTTACTCATTAAATCGAAACTCTCCTATGAAAACAAACACATAATCTAGAAATCATCTGAAAGGTAAGTGAACCAATTTTAACCAATAAGTTAGAAAATGATAAAATGACATCTTCAAACTTGCATTAGCTCAATTAATATCAGATAGATAAAAGATTCTGATACAGATTTGGATTGTGGCAATGAACTAGCAATCCTTTTGTGACTGATCTCTAATTAAAATGACTTTCAGCCACCAACTTTCTAATTCCAGTCAAGCTTATCACGAGCGATTCATATGACTGTGCCCTACCCTGCAAGGATCTCTCACTTGCCCATATATATTAAATTAGGTAAAAGAGATTATGGGCCAATAAGTATTACAGTAATAATAGCTACCTTTAGTTGAGTGATTTCTCTTTGTCAATCACTGTACTAGGCAGTTCACATTTATTACTTTCCTTAATTTACCCATTAATCCTATTATTGTCTTCACTTTATTGGTGAGGATGTGAGGCTCAGAGAAGTTAGATGTGCCCAAGTTAGTATGATAGAAATTGGTAGAACCACACAGAAGTCCAATTCTCTTGAGGGTCAAGGCCTTCCCTTTCCCACCCTAACCCCCTTCCTCACAGGTTCCTCCTTCACTGAGTGCTCCAGTACATCAGCGATGTCATGTGGGATCTGGGGGACATACCGTCACATCCACAACCGTCAGTGCTGATCCGAAAGCCTTCCTGACAGCTGCATTCATAGCCCCCTAGGTAGTTGATGCAGAGCTGCGCACAGCAGGCTTCTCCACTCTCACATTCATCAAGGTCTGAAGGGGAAAAGGACACTTCTGTTGTTTAAAAGTCAGGAATTTGCCCGGCCTATAGAAGTGCTGATAAGACTCACTTCCACATTAAAATGGTTTTACCAATCATTTTCTATTTCTTAGGCTGCGTGGTACAGGCATCAAAACGACTGTAACACAAAAAGAATGAGGCCCACATTGGGGTTTTTGTTTCTTGCGTGCTCCTCTTCTTCCTGTTATTTTTTTAAGCATGCAAATAATCTCCAAATGCATTTATAAGCACAGGAAAATAGATCTCTGCTATTTTTGCAGTTTAAACAGCAATTTGACTAAATAAACAGAGAACTTGAAGAATTACAAAAAAACAGTTTGAAAAGAAGAGCCCAGGAAACCCTCTTAGTGGACGTCTGATAGCTGCAAAGGGAAGGCAGTCTTAGACTCCAGGGCTCGTTCTAGAACTTCGGATGAAGGAACATTTGCAAGCAAAAGGAATTCACATACACGGGAAAGGAAGTGGCAACTGCAGTTCAGAGAACAGACAATCTTTTTAAATATGTTTGAAATTACAGAATATTTCAGAGCATTTGTTTGAACTTTGAGATGACGCTTTGACTGGGATTACGGGGGTCGTGGTGGTTTTTTATTACCATAGGTGACACCATTACCCTGGCATGTTATATCAGATAAAGAGATTTCTAAGTGATGTTCTTTAGGTCTCTGTCAGTACTATTATTCCAGAATTCTACAAACCTGAATGTTTCCCTGCAGACGTAATTGTCCCAGGGGGAAACAAAAATGCACCAGAAGATGTCAAATGGCAATCCCTTAGCCGAAGAACAATCTATTTGGCTTCAGTTTTGAGGTGATCATTTCCAACATAATGGGCTAAGAAGTAGCAACAGACTTTTCACCCACTGCTTCCCTGAGGCTAGACACCTGGGAATTGTGTTCAGGGCTTTTGGCTACAGGTCCTTGGTTCCTTTCAACCTCGTGTGTTTGCTGAGCTGTTAAGTCCGGTGGCCTGACAGTGCTGAGCTTATAAAATAACTACAGGAGCAGCCACATAGAAGGTTAATGCCCCAATTAACCTTGGAGAGGGTACCAATGTTAAGGAAATGCAGACAAGAGAAAGGAAGGAAAGAAAATGCAGTCAATTGTCTACGGTGAGAGGGTCACCATAAAATATCTAAATAAAGGTCATTTGGACACAAAAAATTCTTTCTCATGCAAAATGTCACAGGCAGTGTTACAAAATTCTAGGTGATTTTTTTCCCTCTCTTATATTAAACCACCTTTGGATTAAATAGCATGAATAGAGAGGGCAACTTACTTTGAAAAATTCAGTTTATTTCATCTAGAACATTATCCTTTGTATTTTTTTAAAATAAATTTTAAAGTATTCTCCAATACTAGCAGGGTCTCCACACACATGTCTCAGGATTCCTTGTTCTCGGCTTCTAGGAGCACAACTGTATCACAATTGGAAAATGAGTTCCTCAGTCTATCATTTTATGATGTATTTTGGATTCTTTGTTATCATTCCTCAGGGTGATTTCTCGCTTGTTTAAGGTGTGCTATCCTCAGTCTGGAACTCATCTGAAACCTCATTCTTACATCACAAGCCTTTCTTAAAATGCCATGTGCCTTCATCCCTCACATGCTGTGTTCCCTGAATTCCTTGACTTCTTTTCGGATCTAATTTGGTAAGACCTTTGCTTGCTTATTTTCCCCTTTCATCTTTCTCCTCTCTGATAATCGTGCTTTTCCCCTGCATTGGCCAATGTGCCATATATTGCCACATTACAGAGAAGTTCCCCTGTTCGTAAAAATTCAGCCTTAATCAAAAAGAGGGCTTCAATTGTAGCCGGGCAAAACAATGAAAGATTTTATCTCTGACTTCAGAAAAGCATCCCAATTAACCTGTGGAAAAAACTGATCTTCTGTGTATGTGCCCCATGCATAGTTGTTGAATAAACTCAAGAGCTTAGAGAAAACTTTTTTCTAATAAATAACACTTGTTAAACGTAAGCTTATTTGCTGGTCAGAAACTTGCATTTTTTTATATAGCTGTCTTTCAAATTGTGTTAGCACATGTCTAGGTTTTAGCCCTAATAAATTTTTGTATTTGGGTAAGACAAATTGACAATTTTCAGACTGGATGACTTATTTTTACATTTATTGGTATGTTTTCATACACACACATACACACATATCCTAAAATAAGCTAAAATGAAAATTCTTTAATTTCTTCCATGCATGAATGGTTTTACAAATCATCTATGGCCTTAATCTGTTCTCAGGCAAATAAGCAAAGTATATAGATGTCCACTCCAAACAAAAAATCATTGCCTTACTAGAGTGAATATTTTTTAAGAGTGAGTGTTATTTACTGTTGGGAAGTGAAATAAACTTGAGCCATAAACAATATAACATCATGTTGACTGCTGAAATCTCATAAATACGTAATTTTCTCTGTTTTTAACCCTGTCCTATGTTATGTTTTCTAGTTATAATTAAGAATTTTAGTGAACTGTACTTTTTAAAGAATAAGGAAAGCCACCAAATTGGACATTGTAAGCAAAAGACAGATAGGAAGGGAGGAAGAAAAGAAGAAACTCCTGTATTTTTTTCCAGAGATACAAATATTGGCAAGGTAGGAGAATATAAGCTTATTTTTCATTACATAGAAGCAGCAAGGAAAGCTATGCATTTCATGAAGTTAACCACTGCAGACTCAGAAAAATGCAGGAGGCAATGGTGGGCCAAGAAATACAAGTAATGACATTGTTTTGGTTAAGTAATTTATGAAACCAGAATACTTCAAAATCCCTTGAGGTTTACTCTGTCACGTAATTTAAAAAATCTCCAATACTTAGGCTTCTGAAATTAATCTCTTCTTTCATAATACTCCATTAACCATACTGAGTAGTATAAAATGATCAAAGATGTTTTTAGTACTCATAATTTTTAGAAAGGTGATATAAAGTATCAAAAAATATGGTACATAATTCCTGAATGATGGCAAATTGCTTTATAGGAGCTCGTAGGTGCTTTCAGACCTAGAGCAGCACATTATGATGTAGTTTGCTGCTCACTATCCCTATTTTTAGTAGATATTCCCCTTTCTCAGAAGCCCTGGATTCAACATTTCATTAAGAAGCAAGGGTGGCGTGGAATTTAATTTTCTCATTGTCACAAATGGTAAAAGTTCTAATAATATGTTGGAAAAGTTATATATTCAAAATGGGTTTGAACTGGGATTTCCAAAAAATGCTATCTTTTGAGGTCTTCTTTTGGAATGTAGCTTCCTGCCATACCAAAGTTGAATATGCATTCAAATCATCACCAAATTGAAAACGAATGCCCGTATTTTCGTTTCTACTTGAAGTAGAGAGAAGCGGAGCGCGTGGTAATGTATGATATTTGAGTTACAAATTACACTAAGTGGGTAAATAGGCCTTGGAATACTTTCCAAATATAAAACTAAGTCCATATATTTTGTTACAGTGTTTTTAAAGCTCCTTGAACTTCAAAGTGGATATCCAAAGATAATGATGTCTTCTGTCAAGTAATGTTTCTTTTACATTTCTCCAGTAGCCAGAGACACTGTTCAATTTATTTCTCCATGCCCTTGAGAGCAGTGGCCCCCATTCCAGCAATAAGCACTACAGAAAGGGCTAAATGAATCCAGGACCATTCTGAAGGAAGATGGCATTTACCATACATTACCTATGCATGTTTTCTCATCTGCATCAAGCTGGTATCCATGGTTACAGGAACAACAGGGCCCACCAAGTGCATGTTCACAGTGATGAGAACAACCACCATTGTTCTTTTCACAGCTATTGACAATCTCCAATTCAATCCCTTTCCAAACAATCAGAAGAGGGTTATTAGCATAACAACAGAGAAACCTGAATATATGTCAACAACAGGTACACTCTGTTGGGAAAGCTATGACAAATTTTATTGGAAATTTATCAACACTTTCAACATATAAAAGTAAAAGTGCGAGGGCTATTAAGCATTGGACATGTCTATACAATATCAAAATACTAATAAAACTATAAAAAGTGTTAAATTGACAAAGTGGATACAGAAAGGTAAATAATCTACCCACGGTTATTAAATACTTATCTTAAAGGATGTTTACTTCTGGGAATTCTCAATATTTTCAGGATGTAAAAAAATATGTGTATTGAGTCCGTAATCAGAAAGCAAATAGGTTGTTTGCCAGCTGACATTTCTGTTCTCAAGCTAATGGTATGTTATTATCTGTACTTTTTAGAGGCTTGGAGCACATGAAAATAATTTTAAAAATAGCCTGGGAACAAAAGTATGAACACAAAACCAATGAATTAGCTGATCATATTTAACTAGTATCATGTTAATGTGCTAATTAGCTTTGAGGTATACAAGAGTCACTTATTATACAAACATACCATTATTCTGACAACCAATTTGCTGATCCTGGTGCATGCTAATTTGGAGCATTTTGGGTGACATCAGCCTCGCCATATGTACACCAATTGTACTGAGCACATAAGCATTATAATCAATCATTTTCTCAGGGAGGAAATGAGAAATTTAGTAATGCTTTGAATCAGTGTTAAAAGTATGGAATTTAGGTACTCTGCTATTTTTACCATTGGCCTCTATTGTTCTTCATTTGTGTTGCTTGGACAGACCTCTTATTAATAAGAGTGTCTACACTGGGTCATTTCCTTCCATTTTTAACACCGGAATCTTTTAACATAAGTAGGATGAGAAAGGACAGGGCAAGGGTAGTTAGGGTTGTGGTACTCCTTGAAAGTCTGTATTGCCATTGAAACTGCCTAGGTACCTGCTACAGTTTCTGTCCAGTTGCAGATCAGAAATGATCCTCCCTCTTGCCAGCCTGCAGGCGATGGCAGGCAGTGGGCCCATGTGTCCCAGAGCACCTGTTGCACACGCCTGTCATTGTGCTTATTCCTGTGCGCCATCATCATCCTCTGTTACCAAGTTGATGACAGATGTTCAAAAATAGGTTTTGAATAATTGAACAAACAAAAGAAGGATTATGCTAATCAATTTGTTGAAAATAAGAAGCCCTTTGGGTTTTGAAACAACTATTGTAGATCAGAAAAATTTTAAAAACTAAAGAAAAGATTGAAATAATGCAAGAAAATGATATTTTTTGTGGTATGTTAACATGTACTCTTTAGGGAGACATCTTTCAAAATCTGGCTCTTATTCTTGTTTTTCTGTAATCAATGCAGCTCGAAGATTTCTGGTAGCAACTTACTTTAAATGTAAATAATATTATTGTCATGTCATTAAAAATATAGGAGACTAAAACAAGGGTATGTTCAGATCTATAACTGCCTACTAGAAGTAAGCCAAGATTTTGCATCCTTGAAAAAGATGATGATGTATAAC
>VMDR010033363.1:0-11389 GCA_007922815.1 Macrotus californicus
CGCATTGTATCTATTGATTATTTTGGGTAGCAAGGGCATTTTAATGATGTTAATTCTTCCAATCCATGAACATGGTACATGCTTCCATTTATTTGTATCTTCCTCAGTTTCTTCAGTGTTCTATAGTTTTCTGAGTACAGGTCTTTTACCTCCTTGGTTAGGCTTATTCCTAGATACTTTATTTTGTTGTTGTTGTTGTTATAGTAAATGGGATTTTTTTTCTAGTTTCTCTTTCTGATAGTTCATTGTTGGTGTACAAAAATGCCATCAATTTCTGAATATTGACTTGTATCCTGATACTTTGCTGAATTCACTTATTAGGTTGAGTAGTGTTTTGGGTGGAGTCTATAGGATTTTCTATGTACACTGTCATGTCATCTGCAAACAATGACAGATTTACTTCCTCCTTTCCAATCTGGATGCCTTTTATTTCTTTTTCTTGTCTGATCACTGTGGCTAGGACTTCCAGTACTATGTTGAATAGGAGTGGTGAAAACAGATACCCTTGTCTTGTTTCTTATCTTAAAGGAAACACTTCTAGTTTTTTTCCCATTGAGTATGATGTTGGCAGTAGGTTTTTCATATATGGCCTTTATTATGTTGAGGTATGCTCCCTTTGTTCGCACTTTGCTGTGTGTTTTTATCATAAGTTGGTGCTGGAGTTGATCAAATGCTTTTTCTGCATCTATTTATATAATCATGTGATTTTTGTCTTTCATTTTGTTTATGTGATGTATTACGTTTATAGATTTGTGAATATTGTGCCATCCTTGAATTACTGGAATAAATCCCACTTGATCATGGTGTATGATCTTTTTAACATATTGCTAGATCCGGTTTGCTAATATTTTGTTGAGGATTTTAGCATCTGTGTTCATCAGAGATATTGGCCTGTAATTTTCTTTCAGTCTTGTGTCTTTACCTGGTTTTAGAATTAGGATAATACTGGCCTTGTAAAAAGAGTTTGTGAGTCTTCCCTTTTCTTGAATTTTCTGTAATAGTTTCAGAAGGATAAGCGTTCTTTGACTGTTTGGTAAAATTGATCTGTGAAGCCATCTGGTTCAGGGCTTTTGTGTGTCAGTAGTTTTTTTTTATTGTTGCTTCAGTTTTACTGGTTGTTATAGGTCTATTCAAGTTTTCTGCTTCCTGATTCAGTTTTTGAAGACTATATGTTCCTAGAAATTTATCCATTTCATTTAGGTTGTCCAGTTTGTTGGCATATCATTGTTCATATTTTCTTACAATCCTTTGTATTTCTTTGGTGTTGATTGTTATTTCTCCTCTTTCTTTTCTGATTTTATTTATTTGGGTCCTCTCACTTTTTTTCTTGATGAGTCTTGTTAAAGGTTTGTCAATCTTGTTTATCTTTTCAAAGAACCAGCTTCTGTATTCATTGATCTTTTGAATTGTGCTTTTAGTTTCTATGTTATTTAATTCTGCTCTGATCTTGATTATTTCCTTCCTTCTACTCACTCTGGGCTTTGTTTGTTGTTGTTTTTCTAGTTCTTTTAGGTGTAGGGTTAGGTTGTTCATCTCAGATTTTTTCTATTTTATTTAGGTAGGCCTGTAATGCTATGAACTTCCCTCTAAGGACTGCCTTGCTGTGTCCCATAAGCTTTGGGTTGGTGTGTGTTTATATTCATTTGTTTCCAGATACTTTTTGATTTCTTCATTAATCTTATTGTTAACCCATTCATTATTTAATAACATGTTATTCAGTCCCCATATATTTGAATGTTTTTGAGTTTTTTCTTGAGGTTAGTTTCTAGTTTCAAGCCATTGCAATCCAAGAAGATGTTTGATTATGATTTCAATTTTCTTGAATTTGTTAGGGTCTGTTTTTGTATCCTACCATGTGGTCTTTCTTAGAAAATGACCCATAGGCATTTCAGAAGAATGTGTATTTTGCCTCTTTAGGGTGAAATGTTCTGTAAATATCAATTAAGTCCACTTGATCTAGAGTATTGTTTAATGCTACAAAATCCTTGATTTTTTGTTTGGAAGATATATCCATTGTTGGCAGTGGGGTGTTAAACTCCCCTATAATAACTGTATTGCTGTCAATCTCTTTCTTAAAGTCCTCCCAGATTTTCTTTATATATGTAGGTGCTCCTGTGTTGGGTGCACATATGTTTACAAGGGTTATATCCTCTTGTTTGACTACTCCCTTAAGTATATTATGTAGTGACCTTCTTTGTCTCTTGTTATTGCTTTTGTTTTTATGTCTATTTTGTCTGATGTAAGTATTCCTACCCCATCCTTTTTTTCCTGTCCATTTGCCTGGAATATTTTTCCCATCCCTTCACTTTCAGTCTGTGTAAATCTTTTGTTCAAAGGTAGGATAGGTCTCTTGTAGACAACATATATGAGGGTCATATCCATTCTTATCTTGTTTTCTTATCCATTCAGATATCCTAGGTGTTTTGATTGGAACATTTAATCCATTTACATTTAAAGTTATTATTGATAGGTACTTATTCATTGCCATTTTTCCCTTTGTACCTGTGTTTCTCTCTCTCTCTCTCTATTTCTTCTTCTTCTTAAAGCAGTCCCGTTAGCATCTCTTACCATGCTGGTTTGATGTACATGTACTCTTTCACCCTTGTTTTTTTTGGGGGGTGGGCAGGGGGCAGGATCTGGGAAGCTCTTTATTTCACCTTCCATTGTAAATGAGAGCCTTGCTGAATAGACTCATCTTGGTTGCCAGTCTGTTCTTTTCATTACTTAGAATATTTCATGCTGTTCCCTTCTGGCTTGTAGAGTTTCTGTTGAGAAATCAGCTAATACCCTAGCGGGGCTCTCTTGTATGTTACTAGCTGTTTCTCCCTTGCTGCCTTTAAGATTCTCTCTTTGGACACTGGCCTCACGTCCCAGCCAGCCTAGTGATCCTCTCGCATCTCAGGCCAAGACCTCACCAAAATGCCATCTCAAATGGAACACGCCATGGAAACCATGATGTTCACACTTCACAAATTTGCTGAGGATAAAGGCTACTTAACAAAGGAGGACCTGAGAGTATTCATGGAAAAGGAGTTCCCTGGATTTTTGAAAAATCAAAAAGATCCTCTGGCCATAGACAAAATAATGAAAGCCCTGGACCAATGCCAAGATGGCTGAATGGGCTTCCAGAGCTTCTTTTCACTAATTGCTGGGCTCACCATCGCATGCAATGACTATTTTGTAGTACACATGAAGCAGAAGGGAAAGAAGTAGGCAGCTGAGTAGCTACTTCCTCCATGATAAAGAGTTCTCCCAGCGGGTCACTTAAGGAATCTCTGCCCCACAGCTTTCCCCTGTATGAGGATTTCATGAGCAGATTGGGACCCTTAGAAAACATACAAAGGAATTCCATCCCCATTTGACAAGAGAAAGAAAAGTCAATTAAAGCTGAATAAGCTTTTGATTTTTATATTGCTTGCATCCTCTTGACCTCAATAAACAAATTTCTTTTTTAGTTCATAAAAAATAGATTCTGTCTTTAAATTTTTGCCATGTTAATTGTGATGTGTTTTGACATGGTCCTCTTTGGGTTCACCTTGCTTGGGACCCTCTACTCTTCCTGAACTTGCATGACTTTTTCCTTCACCACACTAGGGAAGTTTTCTGTCATTATTTTTTAAAACAGGTTTTCTATCCCTTGTTCCCCTTCTTCTTCTGGTACCCCTGTGATGCAAATATTGTTATATTTCATGTTGTCCCAAAGTTCCTTTAAACCATCTTCATTTTTTCTGAGTCCTTTTTTGTTTTGTTGCTCTGACTTGGTGTTTTGTTCTACCTTGTCTTCCAACTCATGATTGGATCCTATGCTTTATCTAGCCTGCTTTTAATTCCTTCTAGCATATTCTTCATTTCATGTATTGTATTCTTAATTTCCACCTGGTTCTTATTCATAGTTTCTATGTCCTTTTTCATGTGTTGTAATTCCCACTAAGTTCCTGTAGCTCCCATAAAGTTCCTTGTGATTCTCACTAAGTTTCTTGAGCATCACTATAACCATTACTTTGAACTCTTAAGTCTGATAAATTACTTGCCTCAATTTCATTTACCTCTTTTTCTGTGAATTCCTCCGTTCCTTTCAATTGGGGGTTGTTTCTTTGCCTCCCCAGTTTAAGTGACTCTTTTTGTTTGTTTCTATGTATTAGATTGATCTGCTTTGACTCCCTGTCTTCGTGAAGTGACTTTCTCTGATAGCAGTCCTGTGGGGTTTAGTGATACAGTCTCCTTACTCTTTTGAGCTGGATGCTCTAGGGATACCCTTTCTGTGGTTTATGTGGGCTCTCCTGTTGTATTTGTGTTTCAATTGTTGTTGGCTCATTGGTTGGTGGATTCTCCCCTCCAGCTGGCTGACTGAGAGTCTCAACCCCCACCACATCTTGTATGCTATTGTACAAGTGCTGACAGAACAAAAGAAAACAATACAGAAGACAAAAACCCACACGAGCAAAAATACACTCCAATAAAAACAGCAATATTGACAAATGAACAAAATTCATCAAAGTGGAAGGAAAATAAGAATATTATAAAAAAATTAAAAGTATGAGTGACTAAAGGAAAGAAAAGTGGTTTTGAGAAGATAGAGGGAGGAGAAATAATAAGAGTAAGGAATAGAAATAAGGTGAAGAAAGGGGAAAATAAAATTTAAAACAAAAATAAGAAATAGAAGGAAGAAGACAAAAATGGAGTAAGAAAAGGGAAGAGTAAAATATGAGAAATGAAATAAAAAAGACAGTGAAAAATAGGAACAAAATTGAAGAAAAAGAAAAACTGTTAAAAAGCTATGTGAAAAAAAAATAACACAAATAATGAAAAAGATCAAGGTGGAATTCATCTCGGTGGAGTTTAATGCTTGCCTGGTTGCTTCTCCTCCTGGATATGTCTCTGGTGTTCTGAAGGTGGTGTAAGCCAGTGTCAGATTCTTTCCCCGTCTAGCTCAAGGCAGCCTGTTTGAAGCTATGAGTGATCACAGTCTGTGGCTATCTCCTTCAGTCTTGGCTGTGTGCAGGGTGGTACTCAATGCTCTGTACTGCTGGCTCCTTATCAGCACAAGGCCCAGGGGTAGGTCAACCAATGACCAAAAGCACCACAGGCATCAACTCCACCTTCCTCTGCCTGCAGCCCTGCCTAACAGCAGTTAGTCTTAGTCTAGCTGCTGGCTCCTCTGTTTCTGGGAGAGTTTCTGGTGGAAGCGGGAGGATGGGACCCCTGGATCTCCTATGAGAGGTGCCGTTCAGACTTCAGGGAAGATGGTGGGTATGTTCACATGTCTGAGTGTCCCACATTATTTCCCTGAACTCGGCAGGGTGAAGCCCCTGGTAGGGTAGCAGATGGGGCCTCGAGAGCCCAGAGTTTGGGTCTAATGGACTACCTAGGCTTTCCTGTGAGGGGGAAGTGTCAGTCTGGTTCCTGGGAAAGTATGGCCATGCCCTATAGCCAGTCTAAAAACCTCTGAGTCAGCCTGTGTTGCTGTCTCCTCAGCAGGAGAGAAGATTCGGGCTGGGGGAAAGTAAGAAAGGTGCTGGGTGGGGCAAGCAGGATTTCAACAGGTGTGGCAAACAGGGTACCAGATGATGGAGTAGGAAGCTTTCAGAGGAGCCTGGGGCAAGTGGTTTTCCTACAAGATGGGGTCATTGTTTTTCCCTTGAGAGGGGCTTGCTTTTCTCACGAAAAATAGCTGCTGCAGTATGGTGTTATATCCCAGCATTGGGGGACCAGCAGCCACGCCCCCATGCCTCACCCCCAAACCTCCCACTCTTGATTCTCCTCGCACAACTCCAGACCATCCTGCTCTCCCTCTGCCCGAGCCAAAGGAGAGTAGCTAGGGATTCAAAACTTGTGTTTTGGCCCCTTGGAACCAAAGAAAGGGAAAAAATGGGTTTTGTCCCCATCAGGCTCTATCTCCGGCAAGCAAAGAAAACCCCTGGCCTTTCACCTCTGGATGCTGCATGGGCGGGTGATCCCAGCACTGGTGGTCTGTGCTTGGGAGCCCAGTCTGAGGTCTAGGCCTCACTCCCGTCAGGAGGAAGCTCCCTCAGCCCTGCAGCCAACACCTGTAAAAGCAGTGCTGGCCCCTTTTGTGTCCCAACCCTTTCTGCTGGTCATGAGGTGGTTTCCACCTATGCTCGGTTACACATCTCCTCCTCAGGTAGTCCTCAGCTGATTTCAGGTGGATGTTCCCCTCTTTTTTTTTTTATTTTCAGCTTGATTCTGGGAGGCAGTGCGAGATAAACTCTCCTCCTCCGCCACGATCTTGCTGCTTCATCTGTGTTTAACATTTTGAGAAACTGCCAACTTTTCCCCAAAGCATCTGTGCTGTTTTACATTTCAGCTGGCAGTATATAAGGATTCCAACTTCGTTACATCCTCCCTAAACTTGCTGTTCTCTGTGTTTGCATTATAATCGTTCCAATATGCAAAGTATTATCTTCTTGTGGTTTTGATTTGCATTTCCCTAGTGACCTGTGATGTTCAGAATCTTTTCATGTACTTAATGGAAATTTATATATATCTTTTTTTGGATAAATGTATATTCATATTCCTTGCTTTTTAATTGAATATATTTCATTATTGAGTTATAAGAGTTCTTTGTATATAAGAACAATTATACAGGTCCCTTATCAGGCTTACCTGATATATGGTATACAAATATTTTTCCCATTCTGTGAGTTGTCTTTTCTCTTTCATGATAGTATTACTTAATGCACAAAAACTTTTCATTTTGATAAAGTTCAATTTCAACATTTTTCTTTTGTTGCTCATGCTTTTGATGTGCTATCTAAAAACCATTGCCAGAAAGTTTACCTATGTTTTCTTCTAGGAGTGTTATGGTTTTGAATCTTATGTAACTCTTTAATCACTTTTTAGTTTATTCTTGTATATGCCGTAAGAAGATGTTCCAGTTTCATTTTTGCCTCTATCTGTCCAATTTTCCCAACACAATTTGTTGAACAGACTGTCTTTACCCCATTGTATATTCTTGCTTCCTTTGTTATATATTCATTGACCATATAGGCATGGGTTCATTTCTGGGCTCTCAATTCTGTTCCGGTGATCTATGTGTCTGTTTTTATGCCGGTACCAGGCTGTTTTGTAGGCTTATAGTATAGTTTGCTATTAGGTAGTATGATTCCTCCAACTTTGCTCTTCTTCCTCAAGATTGCTGTGGCCATTTGTGGTCTTTTGTGGTTTCACATAAATTTTTAGAATATTTGTTAATAGTTCTGTGAAATATGCCATTGGTATCTTGAGAGGGATTGTGCTGAACCAATAGACTATTTTAGGTATTATGGACATTTTAATGATGTTAATTCTTCCTATACATGAGCATGGGATATGCTTCCATTTTGTGTATTTTCTTCAATTTCTTTCTTCAGTGTCATAATTTTTTGAGTACAGGTCTTCTACTTTCTTGGTTAAATTTATTCCTAGATATTTTATTTTTTATGCAATTGTAAATGGGGTTGTTTCCTTAATTTTTATTTCTGATAGTTCATTATTGGTGTATAAAATTCAACCAATTTCTGAATATTAATTTTGTATCCTACTATTTTACTGAACTCATCAGTTCTACTAGTTTTTTTTTGTTGTTGTTGTTGAATCTTTGGAGTTTTCTCTATATGTCATCTGCAAATAATGACAATTTTACTTCTTCCTTTTCAACCTGGATGACTATAATTTTCTTTTCTTGTCTGATTTTTGTGGCTAGCACTTCCAATTCTATGTTGAATAAAAGTGGTGAAAGTGGACAACCTTGTCTTGTTTCTGATTTTAAGAAAATGCTTTCGGCTCTTTTCTCCATTGAATATGATGTTAGCTGTGAGTTTCTCACATAAGCCCTTTTATTATGTTGAGGTATGATCCCTCTGTTCTCACTATGTTGAGAGTTTTTCTGATTAATGGGTGTTAGATTTTATCACATGCTTCTTCTCTATTGATACTACCATATGATTTTTATCCTTCATTCTGTTTATGTGGTACATCACATTAATTGGTTTGCAGATATTGAATCAATCTTACATCCCAAGAATAAATCCCACTTGATCATGGTGTATGATCTTTTTAATGTATTGCTGATTTTGGTTTGCTAATATTTTGTTGAGAAATTTTGCATCTATGTTCGTCAGGGATATTCACCTTTAATTTTCTTTTCTTACAATGTCTTTGTCTGGTTTTGGAATCAGGATAATGCTGACCTCATAAAATGAGCTTAGGATTCTTCCCTCCTCTTGAACTTTTTGGAATAATGTGAGAGGGTAGGTGTTGGTTCTTCTTTAACTACCTGGTTAAATTTACCTGTGAAGCCATTGGTCCAGGATTTTTGTTTGTTGGGAGTGTTTTGGTTACTGATACAGTTTCATTGGTAGTAACCAGTCTGTTCAGATTTTCTGTTTCTTCTTGATTCAATCTTAGAAGATAGTATGTTTCTAGGAATTTTTCATTTCTTCCAGATTGTCCAATTTGCTGGCCTAATTGTTTGTCATACTTCCTAAAATCCTTTGTATTTCTGTGGTGTCAGTTATACTTCTTCATTTTCACTTTTCTTGTGTGTGAGAAAACTCTTGTTTTACTTTAACAATTTTACTTTGTTTTTTATTTTATTTATTTGGATCCTCTCTCTTTTTTTCTTGAGCAGTTTGGTTTAAAGATTTATCAGTTTTGTTAATATTTTCAAACAGTCTTGGTTTCCTTGATCTTTGTATTTTTCTTAGACTGTATCTCATTTACTTCTGCTTTGATCTTTATTACTTCCTTCCTTCTACTCACTTAGGGCTTTGCTTGTTGTCCTTTTCTAGTTCTTCAGGTGTAAGGCTAGGTTGTTTATTTGAGATATTTCTTGTTTCTTCAGGTAAGCTGATATTGCTATGAATTTCCCTCTTAGGACTGCTTTTGCTGTGTCCCATAGATTTTGGGTCATTGTAGTGTTCATTTTCATTTAGTAGCATGTAATTTAGCCTCCATGTGTTTCTGTATTTTTCAGTTTTTTATTCTTGTAAATGATCTCTATTTTTATACCATTGTGGTCAGAGAAGATGCTTGGTGTGATTTCAGTCTTCTTAAGTTCATTGAGACTTGTTTTGTGGCCTAGCATGTGGTCGACCCTAGAAAATATTCCATGAACACTTGAAAAATGTGAATTCTGCTTCTTTCAAGGGAAATGCTCTAAAAATGTCAATTAACTCCATCTCGTCTAATGTGTCATTTAAGGCCACAGTTTCCTTGTTGGTTGCTGTTAGTAATATCATTTTCTGATATATCTCCTCAGGAAAGGGAAACAAAAAAATAAACAAATGGACTACATCAAACTAAAAAGGTTTTTGCACATCAAAGGAAACCATGAAAAAACTAAAAGACAGCCTACTAAATAGAAGAAAATATTCACCAACAATACATTCAATAAGGGGTTAATATCCAAATTGTCAAAGAACTCATACAGGTCAACACCAAGAAAACAAACAACCCAAATAAAAGTGGGCAGCGGACCTGAACAGAGACTTCTCCAGTGAGGACATACGGATGGGTCAGAGACAAGAAAAGATGCTCAGTGTCACTCATCATCACAGAAATGCAAATGAAAACCACAAATGAGGTACCGACTCACACCTGTCAAAATGGCTATCATCCATAAATTAACAGCAAGTGTTGGTGAGAATATGGAGAAAAGGGAACCCTCATGGGAATGCAAATTGTTGCAGACACTGTGGAAAGCAGTATGGAGGTTCTTCAAAAATTACAAACAGAACTACCTTATGACTCAGCAATCCCTTGGACTTCTGAGTACTTATCCAGAGAAATCCAAAATTAATTTGAAAAGATATATGCACCCCTATGTTCATTGCAGCATTAGTTACAATAGTCAAGATATGAATGCAACCTAAGTCCCTATCAGTAGACAACTGGATGGATAAAGAAGAGGTGGTACAATGGAACATAGTTGGCCATTAAAAAGAATGAACTCTTACCATTTCTGACAACATGGACGGACCTCAAGTATTATGCTAAGTAAAGTAAGTCAGACAGAAAAAGATAAATACCATGTATTTCACTTATATGTGGAATCTAAATAACAAAATACACAAAATAGGAACAGACTCATACATACAGAGAACAGACTGATGGTTACCAGGGTTGGGAGGGCTGGGTAAAAAAGTGAACGGATTAAGAAGTAAAAATTAGGCCTTGGCCAGGTAGCTCAATTGGTTGGAGCACTGTCCCATACACTGAAAAGAAAAACAGATTGTGGGTTCGATTCCCATTCAGGGCACTTGCCTGGGCTGCGGGTCCAATTCTGGGTCAGTGCACATACAGGAAGCAACTGATCGATTTCTCTCTCACATTGATGATTCTCTCTCTCTCCCTTCCTCTTTCTCTAAAATCTATGAACATATCCTCAGGTGAGGATTTATTTTAAAAAAGAAGTACAAATTAGTAGTTTCAAAATAGTCACAGTGATGTAAATTACAGCATAGTGAATATAGTCAATAATATTATAATAGCTATGTATGGTGCAAGGTGAGTACCAGCCTTATCGGAGGGATGACTTTGTAAATTATATAAGTGTCTAATCGCTGCTCTGTACACCTGAAACTAATTTAAAATAACACTGAATGTCAACTCTAATTGAAAAATAAAAGGAAACCATTGCCATTAGGTGAAGAAGATGCGTTGCTGTGTTTAACTCTACAAGTTTAGCTCTGACACTTAGGTCTGTGAGCCATTTTCAGTTAGTTATGGTGTACAGAGTGAGGAAGGGGTCCAACCCCGTTCTTCTGCATAAGGATATTCTCTTGTCTCAGTGCTATTTGTTACAGAGACTTGCCTTTTAAAATCGAACCATCTTGGCACCCTTGTCAAATGTCAACTGACCATAGGTAAAGGTTCATTTCTGGATTCAGTTATTTTTTTAATTTATTTTTTGTATATTTTTAAAGATTTTATTTATTTTGTTTAGAGATAGGGGAAGTGAGGGAGAAAAAGAGGAAGAGAAACATCAATGTGTGGTTGCCTCTCTCAAGACCCCTACAGGGGGGTCTGGCCCACAACACAGGAATGTGCCTGAGTGGGTATCAAACCGGTGACCCTTTGGTTCACAGGCTGGTGCTCAATCCACTGAGCCACACCAGCCAGGGCTGGATTCAGTTCAATTCCACTGATCTGTTTGTCCTCATAGGAGGGCCACACTGTCTTGATTACTCCTACTTGTTCTTCTTCAAGATTGTTTTGGCTAGTCTTGATTCTTTGACTTTCTATATGAATTTTAGGAACAGTCTCTCAATTTCTGTAAAAGTCTAGGAGGAATTTTAATAAGATTACTTTGAATCTATAAATCAATATGATGAATATTGCCATATCAGCAATCTGACCTATAAATATGGGATGTCTTTGCATTTACTTA
>VMDR010033364.1:0-11387 GCA_007922815.1 Macrotus californicus
GTGATAAGTGTTTTATAAGAAGAGAAGACTCAGACAAAAGAGGAGAAACACAGAAGATCACTCGAAGATAAAGACTGGGATTGAAGAGATGCATTTACTAATCAAGGAAGGTCAAGGATTACTGGCAATCACCAGAAGCGTGGAGATTGTTCCTGAGAGCCTCTAGGAGGAATCAGTCCTGCCAATATTTTGATTTTAGACTCTGGCCCCCAAAGTTATGAGAATTAAATTTCTGTACCTTTAAGTCACAAAGTTTGTGGTGATTTGTTACAGCAGCCTCAGGAAACTAATACAGTAGTTTTTAATGTTTAAGTAATTTTTTGGGGGGACAGGGATTATATATATATATATCAGAGAAGGGGTAGAAGAACGATGAACCTGAGAATTTGGATATTTATCAGGTCCTGAAGGTGAAATGTTTTGTGTTAGATCCACTGGAAGGTAGGACAGTTGTCTGAGAGCACTGTTGCATTGGATTAGGTAAAAAAAGCTTGGCTGATTATACTGTAGAAACAGGGTTATCTTTAGCTTGTTTAAACCTTCTCTTGTGAGCTAGCCACGTGAGGTCTGCAAATTAACATATTCTTCCCAGTGTACCTAAGTTCTTTAGGGTCCTCCTCAGTAGTGGATTCATTCATTAGAACACACCTTTTATAAGTTTCATTGAATTTAACCTATGTATTCTCATCAATACTGTTATTTTTAGAAATTCTTACTAAATAAATTTGTCATAAAATTGAGAATGCTTGAACATTAATCCAAATGAAGCTGTGACTCCCTGTTTGGATTTCTGTATATTTGATAAACATGGGAGTTAACCTGATGGCTCCTGGTGGGCATAAAGTTTCTTAAAACAAGGCAGATGAGAAAATGTTTGTTTTGAGGAGATAGTGTATTCATAGTGAACATGGATATTAATGGACCATTCGTATGAGGCATCTTTTAGATTAGTATTCTAAATTTAGTTCTTACTAAAAAGGAGACTGCCTGCTGTCAGATAACTGTTGAAAGTGTGTAGTTGATGCAAAGGAAAGTAGAAACATTAAACCCAAATGCACTTCTGTGAGTAGTGTTACGTGGGATGGAGTTGTGAAATGGAACGCAACTGAACATCATCCATTTAAACCACTTTTATTTGTTATATGCATGTGTTTGATTGTAGACTAATATTATAAAGTACAAAATACAATGTTAATGATTTAAAGTACTAGCCAATTTAAAAATAATTAAAATTGTTACTCTAGGACACAGGTGGCAAACACAAGGCCTGTGGGCTGAATCTGGCCCTCCAACTTGTTTTATCCGTCCCGGCACCTTGTTTCTACCCGGCGGCAGCGCCGAGCTCCTTCCCCCTAGTTAAGGAGCAGTTACATGTGTACAGTCCTGAAGTTACCTTCGGCCCCTTGAAGGCAACCATGAGGCCGGTGTGGCCCCCGGTGAAAGCGAGTTTGACACCCTGCTACAGTATTCTCAGTTACCTCGGGGGTTTTGTTCGACGTGCTCCTCTCCTGTGTTCTGCAGTGTTCTCACCTTCAGGGATCAGCTCAACTTCCTGTCTTCTCCCAACCAGGAGGAGACTTTAGTGGTTAAAGTAAAACTCTCACTTAGAAGTAGCTCCTCAAGCAATACTACTCTTTAGCACATGCGTAAGAACCAAATAAAACAAGCTCAGAGGACTAGGATTTTTTTATTTAACAGTTTAGAAATTTCTTTGCACACAAAATGGTGGCAAGTTCCTTTTTATTCCCCCTTGCCTCTTCTATGGAGGATTTGAGGTTTATATCAAATTTTATGCCTACCCTGAGGTAACTGGTAAGGTTTCTTGCTTGGGTATACATCACTCTGAACAAGATGTCCAGTATTTCCAAAGCTCCTATTCTCTATAGGTTTTCATTTTGGAAATATTTAACCCTTTCGGTACGGGTGCCGGATATATCCGGCGCCCATCTGATGACCTGCGTGGACGAGCGCTGGATATATCTGGCGCCCATACAATGGCTCACCTCGTACAGTGGGAGTGTTGCGGCGGAAAGAGTGCTCGTACGGAAAGGGTTAAACTTTGGGAAATTTGAGAAGCCGTAAAATGAACCTCTTTGTACCCTTCATCGAGACCTGCCCTGTCCTGCCACACCCCGTCTCCCACTCTGTCCTCCCTCCTCAGGTGCACACCCGTCTTTTCTTGCTGAGCCAGTTCAAAATAACAAGGTGAACTCTTAAGATTTCCAACCTGCCTTTCCTAAGAATGAGAAAGGACTCTTACATAACCACAACGTTATCATCACCCTGAACAGTAGTGACATTAATACTCAGATTTCCCCAGGTATTTCAAAGTTTAGTTTGTAGTTGTTTTGTTTTGCTTTTCCAATTCGGGATCTAGTTCAATGTCACACATTATATTTGGTTAGAACTGTTTTTTTAAAAATTTGGGCAAGTCATCCATCTCTTTGTTTTTTATAACTAATTTAAAATTAAGGCAAATTATCTTGCTGAGGTTTGCACATTGTGAATCTGATAGAGTTATTTTTTCAAGTTTAGGTTAAAAATTTCACCAGGAATTCTAAATGGACCATGCTCTATGTTTTATTTTCACCTTATTCGATGGCACGTAAGAGGTTAAGTTGTCGAACTTTGAGTGGTAATGACTTTGATCACTTCTTTAAGGTGGCAGCTAACCATGGGTACACTTTTAGCATTCTTGGAAACTTCTCAGGAAAAGCATCTTTAATAATTGTTACCGACATTGACTGTTCCCCAAATTAAAAAGGAAAAAAAGAAAATCAGAGCACTCAGGTTCACAGGACCAGAATAAGAGTCCCAGCTTGTTTTCTTCTCTCCAGGGTGGAGGGTGTGGGGCACCACTGCCCGTTGCACTGGAAGGCTGCGTTTGGCAGTCAGGTCGTGTCTTGGCCTGATGTCTGGGAACTCTAGTCTAAGGTGTGTGTATGGAGTCACGATGGATTTTTAAGTCCTCTGTGAGTGTTGTCCTGAACACTGCAGTCACTTTGGAAAGTTTTGTTCACCATCTTTATTGAAATCCTCTTAGAATTCACATCCGAATCTGAGTTTATTCTTTTGAATAAACTCAGCAATGACTCATCATTATCCTGTGAGGGTGAATTTGATTTTCACAAATAGCAAAAGAGCTTTCTGTGCCAAATCTGATTAATAAGGTCATACTATCTCAGGAAGAAGGAAAGTATAACAACACAAATGCGAATGCTTTTTTAAAGAGGCTTATTAGTGCCAGACATTTACCAGTTTATGAACAATGGAGGAGCACTGCTGGATTTAGGGGGCTGCTTCCCCCGTGACCTCTCCAAAGGCCCGCACTGCGTCATTCTATGCAGCGTCCCCTTTTCTTTGCACTTTAAAATACAGTCCTGTGACCCTGCACTACTTTATGTCTAATTAGGGTGTTTTGGAAGTTAGTAGGTGGCTTCCCACTGTTGACGGGCCCTTTTGTTAGTTGCTGTGAAGGAAACATACAGGGTGAGGCAAAAATAGGTTTATAGTTGTGAGTATGTGAAACAGTTTATTCTTGTATTATTTTCCATACAAACTACTGTAAACCTACTTTTGCCTCACTGTGTATTTATATATGACTCAGCATTGCTCCCTTGGAATTGCCCATCTAAAATCTGGTAGGAGAGATTAAACTTGTGTATAAGTATCAGAACTGCCTTATCATTATAAAATTGTTGGAATCGAACAGTAGTAAGCAGTGTACCACTGGGACTTGTGAGTTTGAGAACAGTGTGAATTCTGTCAGCTCTCAGCCTGAGTTTACAAGGCCTGCAGGGTGGGTTCCCAGTACTGTTCTAACCTCCTTCCCTGCTGTTGCTCCCTTTGCTCACACACGGTGTTCCAGGCACATTTATTCACTTCACTCAGCTAATGTTTATTGAGCCACGTACTGGTGTATACACACTGGGCCTACAGCCGTGAGCAAACAAGAAGAGGTCACTGCTGCCAAGAAGCCGGCATTGCAGCACGGGGCAGGAGACACGGCAAATAGTAAGCTGTGAAGTACGGTGCAAGTGTCCAGGGCTGCGGGAAAAGGACTGGTGTGAGGGGCCTGACGAGGGGTGAGGTCTTCACTTTAACACGGGGGGTCAGAGGAAGCCTTATGGAGAAGGTGACGGGGGAGTTAAGACTGATAGGAATTGAGGAAATTAATCATACAGATAGGACGAAGAGCATTTCAGACAAAGGAATACCCAGGATAAAGGGCTGTGGTGGAGGCACGCCTGGAACAGTCACCCCACCACCGCAACCATAACAAACGGGAGGAGGGGAGTGATAGGAGATACCATCAGTGAAGCAGTGGTGGAGTCAGGGCCCAGAGGGGTTACAGCCTTGTCAGCAGGGAAGCAGTGTGGTCTTAGGCATTTAAAGATTTGTCTGGTCCCCATGCCAAGAGCAGACATCAGTGATCCAGGTTAGAGGCAGGAGCACTTTTCTGCTGGGCCTAAGCCGATGGGGCCTGGACTGGAACAGTGGTGGTAGAAGTATTTGGGTGTAGTTAGACTCTGCAGAATCTCCCGACAGATCAGATCAGTAGCTAGAGAGAGGGAAGTAAACACTGACCTCTGACTGGAGGAACTGAGGATAAGTCCCCTTCAACTGAGGTGTGGAGAGCTGCGAAAAGAGTCGGTTTGGAAGAGACAGTGAGGAACATTGTTTGAGACGTGTTTGGTTAAAAACCCAAGTTCAATATCCAAGTGTAGTATTGATCAAGTGGACAGTGGGTGTGCAAATGAAAGTGTGGATTTTGTTTTTTTCCTAGCATCTACTGGTCTTGTTCTAAAAAACCCAGAAATGGACATTGGCACAGACAGAATTCCAGGAGAGTCTTTCTAGTTCAGGCTTCACGAACTGGGAAATAAAATTTCCTTGTAGTGACAGCCATAGCAGACAGGACCCAAAACACTAAAAATTCTGAGGGAGGAGAACCTTCTTCCGTCGGCGGAGCTTTGTCTCAAGAGGGTGGTTGGAAGCCCACTGCTTCTCTATTCTCTGTCCCTCTCCCTTTGGTCTCCGACACGGGCACAGTTGTGGAAGTGCAGTGCACAGCAAGGCCAGTACAACCCCGGTGTTCTAGGCAGAAGACCAGAAGACCAGGAGCCCCAGGGAATCAGCAAGCATTAGGGAGATGGTGAGCAGTGAGGAGCTCAGGAAGGGAACCCTATAAAGTCATCTGTGAACTCCTGGACTCACTCTCGGGCGGAGCATGTGTGCTCTGATGCTAAACTGCACACTGAACACTTTGTGAATTTGAACCGACAGACCGCTGCTCAGATTTGAGACTGGCCAAAAGCCTCGAAAACGTAAGTAACACTGAAAGCACAGTCCACAGAAGGCTGTTTGGAATGTGCAGTCGGAATACAACTAAGTTAATTGAATGCTAAAGCAAAATTGTCTGGGCCAGAATGACTCAGCGTATGAAGTAACCAAAAACCTCAACTTTACATGGGAGAAAAGAATCAACAGATGCAATCCAAGATGGCAGATGTTGGAATTATCTGAGAAAGATTTTAAAGCAGTTACTATAAAAATGCCCCAAGAAATAGAGGCAAATGGTTCCAGTACCCACCCGTCTCCCCTTCACCTTGTTGGTGAGGGATTCCTTTCCTAGGTTTCTGAGGATGGCCAGGCATCTAATACCTGACACTGGAGAGGTGTGACTATTTCTTAGTCACATACACCCACAGCCTAGGGGAGGATGGCATCACGAGCCCCACAAGGCCACACAGAGATTGTACTAGGGGACAGAGTGAAAAAAACAGGCTATAGGTGGCAGGCTTGGTAGGAGTGAGAGAGAAGGATGTGATTGGCTTGTTTGAATAGTGGCATGGCTTAGCAGGGAGCTGAAATCCACTCCCCGGCGACAAACAGGAACCATACCTGGCTCCTCGGTGAGGTGGCTTGTTTGTCTAGGGGACTCATACCTGGGAGAGCAGAGTGGGGAAGACTTGTGGTCAGGCCATTTGTGGTTCACCTGATTTCCCTAGATATTAGGCAGCACAGAGTATTGGGCCTTACTTTTAGGCCTCGTACCACACAAACAAATGGAAATATAGAAAGTTTCAAAAAAAGGAATAAAGGATAAAGTACCCACTGATAGAAATTTTAGGACTGGAAAACACAATAGCCAAAATAAAAACACAGTGTATGGACTGAATTGCAAGAGAGAGAGAGCAGAAGAAAGTGGATTAAATTTAGGAGGAATTAATAGGAGTGAATCAGTCTGAATGACAGAAACAAAGGACCTAGAGGACAGTACTGTGATGTTAGATAAACATTTATCACAAGAGTCCCAGAAGGAAAGAAGGAAGAGTGTGGCTCATAAAAAAAGTGTTTGAAGAAATGATGGTTGAAGACTTCGGAGATCTGATGAAAGACACCAACAGAAGGTTTTAAGAAGCTAAGTGAACCCAAACAAACAAACCCAAAGAAACCCATGACCAGACACGTCATAAACTGCTTAAAAACAGAGACACCCCCAAAAACAATTTTTGAAAGTCAGAGGAGAATCACACGTTATTTATAGGGAAACGAATAGATTCCTCATTGGAAACAATGGTGTCCAGAAATAAATGGAACGTCTCTATAGTGCTGAGAGAAAAGGACCATCAACCCAGAATTCTGTTTCGGAGAAAATGTCTTTTAGGAATGAGGTGAAATAGACATTCTCAGATTAAGGAAAACTAAGAGAATTTATTACCTGCAGGTGGTATTGGTGAAAAGACAGACCCATTGATTAGTGGAACCAGCAGAATCTCAAAATGGACCTGTACAGATATGGCCAGTTGGTAATTGACAACTACACTGGCATTTCAGTGGAAAAAGTATGGTGTTGGAAAAGCTGGACGTCCGTATTGCAAAAAATAAAAAAAGAACCTCAATTTAAATCTCACAGTTTGTACAAAAATAGGCTCAAAGCATTATACCCTTAAACACAAAATGTAGAACTATGTACCGGAGCTTCATCTGTGAGGCCAGAGACCGTCTCCCTCACTCCCAGAGCTGGAGACCGCAGGGCCTTCGGAGGTTGTTGCTGAGTGTGCGCTGCTGCTTCTGGAGGGCCGGGCAAGGCTGACTTAGGGAGTGGTTGGTTGGGGAAAGTACCGTCACGGGGATATTTTACCTTCTTCAGCTCTGTGGTTTTCTTCATTAAAATTTGCTTTACTGCTTTATATGTCTGAATTTTAAGTAGTGAGATCGAATTAGTCAGCGATTTTGATGCTGAGTACTTTAATTTCCTTCTTGTGACCTCTTCAGTCTCTTGTTCTCATACTTTGTTTTATTTTTTTGTGCTTTTTAATAACCAGTAACTTGGTATTTTAAGGGTTTTTTTTTTTTTTGAGACTAGCACATGACTTTCCTACTGTCCTGTTGTAATCGAGATAGCCTTATGTGCGTTTGGGTACTCTGTAGTGTATATCTTACGTGTCAAGTTAGGTAACAATTTTAAGAGTCACTTAGAGGCCCTGGGTAGGTAGCTCAGCTGGTTTCCTATACTGGTCTACCGGGCGTTTTCTCCTTGTGCTTGGTGTATCTGCTGTGGGTTTCTGCGTTTTGGTTAGCAGGCGGCTTACACACAGCAGCCGATGGCGTGTCTGCTGTAAGTCATACAGCTTACGTCTGAGTGCACTCTAGAGCGCTGTGTTTCCCCCCCCCCCCCCACGTTTTATGCTGTCCGTGTCCCATTTTACACTATGTTATCTTGTGTGTCTACTAACAAATTACTGTAGTTACGCTTATTTTTAGTGCTCCTGGTTTTTAACCTTTATATTCGCTTTGTACGTGATTAATCTACCACCTTCAAGGTTATTGTGAATTTTACTATTGAGTTTATGATATTTACCTTTACCATTCAGATTGATACTTTTATTTTTTACTGTTACTAACTTGTATTTTTTTGTTTTAACTTAAAGAAATCCTTTTCACATTTTTTGTAGGGCCAGTCTAATGGTGATGAAATCTTTTAGTTGCTTGTTCGGAAGACTCTTTCTCTCCTTCAGTTATGAAGAGCAACCTTGCCAGATGGAGTGTTCTTGGTAGGAAGTTTTCTTTCAGCACTTTGACTGTATCATGCCATGCTCTTCTGGCCCGCAGAGTTTCTGCTATGAAATCTGCTCATGGTCTTATGGGGGTTCCCTGTGTCTGTGATAAGTTGTTTTTTTCTTGCTGCTTTTGAGATTTTTCTCCTTTAACTTTTCACATTTTAATTATAATGTGCCTTGGTATGGGTTTTTTTGAATTTATCTTTTTTGGGTTTTGATGTCATTGTAATTTCCCAGGTTAGGATGTTTTCAGCTATTACTTGTTCAAGTAAGTGTTTTTCTCCTTTTTCTCTTACCATTCTGGGACCCCTTTAATACAAATACTGGTCTGCTTGATGATGTCCCATAAATCTCTTGACCTTCACCCCTTTTCCTTTTTCTCCTTTTTCCCTCCTATTGGATGAGTCCCACGGCTCTGCCTTTTGCATTGGCTTGTTCTTTCTTCCTCTTAATGTAGTCTGATCTTGAACCCTCTGTCACATTGTTTCAGTTCAGTTACTGGATTCTTCAACTCTGAATTCTACTTGGTATCTTCTTATATTTTCTATCGCTCGTTGAAATAGTCACTTGGTTCATGTATTCTGTGTTTCTTAGTGAGCATTTTTATGACTGTTACTTTGAACTCTATCAAGTAAATCACTTATCTTCATTTTATTAAGGTCTTTTTCTGAGATTTTATCGTGTTCTCTTGTTTGGAATATATTCCTTTCTTCATTTTCATGACTCGGTATTGATTTTTATGCATTATATTAAACAGCCTCCTCTTCCAGTCTTAGAGGTAAAATTTTTCTTTCAGCTCTGCCCTAGTGCTTACCTGTTTCCCAGACCTCTGCTTTTGTCCAGGAAGTCTGCTTATTCTTAGTGGCTTCCAGTTGTTCAAGATGTGCCAAGATCTGTCAGTGGCCTGAAAGGGAGGGTCTTAGCATGTGGATTCAGGTTCACTGGAAGCTGGACCCCAGTCACTTAGGCATCAGCTTTTAAAGTATGAAATACACCTCTTTCAGGAGGAGACGGGGAGATGGGCATTTCCATTGGCCCCCTCTGCGCTGAGCCCTGGGCAGTTAAGAACTATTTCTTTCTTTGCTATTGTCGTGTTGAGCCCATTAACAGAAGCCCCACTGGACAACAGAGCCAGGCTGTCAAGGGATGTGTCCTCTGGCGGGCAGCCACAAAAGTTGGGGCACCAGACATGTGCACATGGTCATTTCTCAGAAACAACAGTGGCCTGGAGCAGGGCAGATGGAGAGTGTGAAGATGGCGCCTGCTGGCCTGTCTGGAGAGGACGGTAGTCAGTGCCTTGATATGCGTTCCGTTAGGGCCTGCCGCTCAGGCTACAGCCGTGAAGATAAGTTAGTAAGACTCTGTCATGGAAATACTGGGCTTTCACTCTGCTGCCTGTATACTGAGTCCTGGGGTAGCCAGGTGAGTCTGTGCGAGCCCCTTAAGAACTGTTTCTCAGGTCACTAAACCCTTGTGGGCCTCACGTACGTGAGCCTGCCGACTTCCAAAGTAGACATTTTGGGTTTCGTCTCTCAAGTGAAGGACTTAAAAGTTGGGGTGCCCGACACAGGGTTTAAACCCTTTGCTCCCTGGGAGAAGATTGGAGCTGTGAGTTCTCTCCCCGTTGTGGCTCTCCACACTGTGGGTGGGGTGTGTGATGAGATTGTGTCTCAGCTTTCCCTGCCTGTTTTGAAATGAGGTTTTCCTCATTTTTCTGATGTGTAGAAGTTGCTCAGCTGGTTTTAAAGGTTTCTTTCGGAGGAAAGTGTTCTGTGTTTAACTGTAGATTTGTTGTGTCCACGGGAGGAGGTGAGTTCAGGATTCTTCTGTGTTGCCATCCTGAATTGGAACTCAGTTGCATTAATTCTGTCAAATCAGTGATCGCTTAATCAGAAGTTCTCCTAATATACATCCAGACTGATTGTTGCTGTTTTTCCATTCACTGAAATCTCACCAGACTCGCTCCAGGATCTATTACCCGCAAAGGTGACGTCAAACTTTAAAGGTATTTGGCATGAGTATTTCCTCTGAAACGGAGTCACCAATTTTTAGTTTTTGTTCCTCAGAGGTGAGGACCATCTGTCAGGATTCCGGTAGAGCTGCAGAGTGTCCTGTTAACATCTAGATTTTTATCTCTGTATGGAAATCTGGCACTTATTAAATAAGCTTTTTCCTGCATGTAGGGTTATCCTGCTAGACTGGAGTGTATTGTGTGTTGGTAGTCACGTGTCTCTCCTCTCCCTTTCGTGTCTTTCTCATTTTATAGTAGCGCTGTGTGAGTGCGCCTTCGTACCGTGCAACCACTGCTTGGGCAGCCTTTTAGGTAGCCCTCCTGTGCGATCCGGTTGCACACAGCCAGTCTCCAGCAGCAGGTTTTGTTCTTTCCTTCACTTTTTATCCTTGTCTTCTGCCTCTGCTGTCTTGTTAGCCACATGTCACCTGGAGAAAATCACCTCCTTCATCTGCTCTGCCTCCTCCAGTGGAGAAACTGTGAGCAGTCCTCCCCGCAGTGCCCATGACTCCTTGGGGAGGTCTTCTGTCAGGCCTGTTGTCCACTGTTAGTAAAAAAGCACGGCATTAATTTAAAATTTAACTCTCAGAACATTTGAACGGAAGAGTGACGTTGCCGCTGTTTTACTAAGGAAAACGTATCAACGCTAATCACGTACGGCTGGAAATACAAAATAAAAATGGGAGATAGTTTGAGGGATTTTGAAGTTGAATGAATCAGCAGTTCAAGGGTGTCTTAAAACTAATTGTTTATGTTGTCTTCTGTCCCTTGATTCTGACTCAGGCAAGATGGAAACAGTCCCAGTAAGTAACTGTTGTTAATGGTTTGATGCTTATCATTGCAGATTTTAAATGCATCTCCTGATTTAGTACAGGTAACACAGACCTTTTCCCTAAAGATATGACCACGTACATTCTCTTTAGCAACTTGCTGTTTTTGATTGAATGCTGTATTTTAGATATGAACCCTTTATAACTAGTAGAAAAACTTGCAGTTTTTCACTGTAAAGCATTTTTTTGGCCTTTACTTTGAGATATACATCCATAATTCTGTGAAGGAAATAACTCTATGTATTGATAATCTTGAAATTTTTGATACTTGAATTATTTAGATAGATTTTCTTTCATTAAAAGATGTTAGCTTTCTTGGAATGAATTGCTCTGGTAATGGTATGTTCTTCTTTCATGCTTAATGGTACTTCTGGATTCTGTGTGCTTATATTGGAATGGTATTTTTATATGTCCATTTTTATAGATGAGGTTAGTTTGAAATTTTATTTCAGATGTTGTCTTGCAAGATTTTGGGTAGCA
>VMDR010033365.1:0-11386 GCA_007922815.1 Macrotus californicus
CCCTCCCCACACCAGATATGGTACGTGGTCTGGAAGCAGTCACTGTCATGCTGTTTTGATTACCATAGCATTGTAATGTAGTTTCAAATCAGGAACTATGATGCTTCTAGCTTTATTCTTTCTCATGCTTGCTTTGCCTATTCAAGGCCTTTGTGGTTCCAAACACATTTTAAGGTTGTTCTTTTGTATTTCAGTGAAAAATGCCACTGAAAATCTGATAGGGGCTACATTGAATCTACAGATGGCTTTGGGTGGTATGGACATTTTAACAATATTAACTCTTCCAATCCAGGAACGAGTTATCTTTCCATTTATGTGTGTCTCCTTCAATTCCTTTCAATAAGAGTAATTTGGAACTTCAATGGTCTTTCTGGGGTTCATCTCTGGGGGACCATTGAATCCTGTGCATCTAAAATTCCCCATAAACAATGGTTTACTACATTTTTTTGGTCAGGAAACTGAAAAATAACTTGTGCAGGTCAAGCTTAACCAAGCCATTCAACAATTCTCTGGTTCATTATCTATGATATGATTGTCACCCTTGATGGGAAAACTTTGTCCCCAGACAACATCAAGACTTTCCTCAATTAATCTTTTTGCAAGTGAAGAAACAATTCCCGGGTTTTAAAGAATCGGTGGCTATTGTAGGATGTGGATTTCTTTTTCTTTTTAAAATTTTATTTATTTATTTTTAGAGAGAGGGAAAGGGAGGGAGAAAGAGAGGGAGAGAAACCTGAATGTGTTGTTGCCTCTCGCACACCCCCTACTGGGGACCTAGCCTGCAACCCAGGCACATGCCCTGACTGGGAATTGAACCAGCAACCCTTTACTTCTGGGGCCAGTGCTCAATCCACTGAGCCACACCAGCAAGGGCTAGGATGGGGATTTCTAAATGACTCTGCTATAGCACCCCCTTTTATAAATTATGGAGGAAACAGTGTCTGAACTCCTACCACAGGGCTTTCCTTCTGCAATAGCATCTGAATCCTTAAAAAAGTCTCCCTTTTCTCTCAATCTTGGAACTCCCAAATTATTCCTATCATTCTTGCTATACAAGGGTGGCTGGTTAGTACCAGGGTGGGCAGTAATAACACTGTTTTACAAAAATTTGTGGTTGTGTGTTTTAACTAGTTCTGACAGTTCCCTAGGGACTAGCTCAACTTTCTTTTGCTACATGGGCTACAGTGTTTTCCCATACTTAGAATGTGAGTGTTCTGAATGCCACTGAAGCATACCCTTTAAAATATTTAAAACGGTAAATCTTATGTTTATTTTACCATAAAAATTATGCTGTTTTCAGTGCTTTCTTATGGCCATGTCATGATGTACTTAGATTTTTATTGCACAAAAACTCTCCCAAATTTTGAGTACACGCTAAATTTCTTAAGATGATATGGGCAAGTTACACAATTCATGAGAAAAATATGCTTTGCCTCAATTTCCCAACAGTGCCAATAATAACATTTCCTTATCTGAACCATTCAAATTAAACCAAATTCAGCAAATGATTTCCAAATGCCCACTTTACCTCCTATTGCTCAGCTCTCATCCGTAGCACCACATAAAACAGGTACATTCACATGACACATTCACAAACCTCACGAATAGTGAAACAGTGAGAAATCAGGATCACTCAGGCTCTGTCTGCACAAATAACCATGGTAGGATGATCAATTTGACAACCCTTCAAAGAAACCAGATAATATATTCACATAAATTGTTAATGCTAAACCATTACATATAAAAGCATTTCACACTAGATCTATGAGAAAATTTGGGGAGGACAAGGCCTTTGAAAAATATATGTGGGAATCAGATCCCCAGGAAGCAATCAGAATCAATGCAACTATAGCATTTTTGAGTAGCACACAAAATTCTGTTATTAAAATAGACATTGAACTTCCACAATGGTTTCTGTGGAGAAAAATATATCAATTACTCTTCAAAGGATGCTGCCTACATACAGAAACACACACTACAGAAATGATTTAGAAGAAAAGAAACTAATTTCCACCATTACATATAAAACTTCAGATTATTCTTAAATGAAGTCCAGAGTTCATAGCAAGAGGAGAAACAGAATGGAAAATGGGGCTTGCAAATAAATTAATCCTGTAGTTTCTAACCTTCAAACCACCTTTTATCGTGTTTGCTTCCTCCATGGGCCCTGCACTGAAATTATTTTTCTTACTAAACTGCAGCTAGTAACTCATAATTAATTCATGCCATCTGTATTATTACTATTTTCCAGGTTCACTGTTGATTCAGATTTTAAGCAACAATCCATAATTACGAAGGCTTTATAATAATATTATGCAATCACATAAATCACTGTCATGTTTGTGATAAGCTATAAAGTGAACCAAGCCTGCAGAAACTTATGTACTGCTCACAGATACCAATCATTTAGATGTGGCCATCAATCTGTACCCAAGTCCAAGATCAGTCACACACTGGGCGTGTTTGGGTACTGTGACTACCGCACATGGGGCTCTGCACCCCATGACTGCTGCACCAACTACCTGCCCACAGATTCCTGTGATGTCAATAAGAACCAATCAGGCGTTCTTTCTCTGATACCGCTTTGATATAAACCAGGCAAAGAGCAAAGGTATTTGACATTTTGTTTAGCTTGTTCAGTCTTAACTTGGGAACACGTACAGCAAGCGCTAGGATTTGAAATACTGCAACAGCTGCCTATTTTATTTCTCTACACATGTACAAATAAGGATGTACAAATAAGTAACGTTTTAGTTAAATAGAAAGCATGAAAATTATATGACGGTGATGGTATCAAAAGACAGAACACAAACAAACTGTTACACTTAAATTTAAATCAAATGCATTCAAAGTAGTCAGTCGGTGCACGGTGTTCTTACAGCACTTAGTGCACATCATTATTTTAGAAATGTCATTATATTCCAATAATGTTCCTATCTGTGTGATTCCAATGCATATTGCAGCACCTGGTAGGCAGTAGGTGGCTAATGCATATTTGTTGAACAAAGTGCTTTATTTTGCCCAGCCTAAGAATGTCAGTCTTTAAACTTGGTTTTGTTTCACAAAAACACGACAAAGAGGAATAATAATATTGTTTCTTGAGACAAAGTGTGTACGTGAAAGACATGAGAAGGTCAAGGGAGCAAGAGTAAACCTCAGTTCTACATCTAAATGCTTCAATAGTTACACCATGACCTTCCCCTAGGGCCTCGCCATGCCCTCATGCTCTCTAACGGCACACACTACTGCAGTCTGAGCTAGTGATTAGAAGGCAGGCTTTGAGATCACACCAAAGGAGGGTAGGATCCAAGGTGGGAGGTGGGGATGGCTGGGGTGGGGGGGAGTGTAGGGGGAAAATGGAGACAACTGTACTTGAAACACAATTTTTAAAAATGTGGAAAAGAAGAAAAAGGAAAAAGAAATCACACATACCTGGGCCCATAGCCTGGTGATGTTACCTAGTATGTGTCTGGGGGCAAGTTTCTTATTGTTAGCAAACTTGGTTTGTCTCATCAATGAAATGTCATGATAACACTGACCTCATGGGACACCTAAAGGCCAGATCTACTCCACAACCTGTGGGGTCTCAATGAAGGTATTTATAGCAAATAAAATGCAGGGTACTTTTTTTTAAAATAAAGGGGATGGATTCATATCCTTTTGACCTCCTATTCCTTCCCTGTACCTGTCCAAAAATCACTTCCTAGCTTCCATTCACTGTAACAACACTTAGGACATTCAAAAAAATGTCTTGACTCACTGTACCTCGTGGATAGCCCTTTATTGTCCTTGTCATGTCATGCATCATTTTTGCTTTTGAGAGTATAAGGTTCCTTCAAAAAAGGCATGAATAATTTAACAAAAGGTCTGATGGTATAAGCAAAGCATTGAATTCATCAATACCTCTCTGAGTCAGTCAGTAATGATGACTTTTATCGTTTTAAAGATTTTATTCATTTATTTTTAGAGAGAGGGGAAGGAAGGAAGAAAGAGAGGGAGAGAAACTTCCATGTGTGGTTGCCTCTCAAGTGCCCCCCCACTGGAGACCTGGCCCACAATCCAGGCATGTGCCCTGACTGGGAATTGAACCGGCGACCCTTTGGTTCGCAGTACAGCATTCAATCCACTGAGCCACAGCAGCCAGGGTATGTAATGATGACTTTTAAATGTGCTTTGCAATTTATGCAACTTTTTCCACAATCATCACTTTATTTCATTCTCTCTCTCCCCTTCCCCCCCCACCCCGCACACACACACATTCAGACATACTTATAAAACAGGCAAGGTAGGTATTATTGTTTTTGACTTTTGGATGAAAAATGAGAGGGTAGACTATTTTATCAATAGTAGAATAAAGCATAAAGTTTAGAGTCAGACCTGCTTTCAAATCCTGGGTCTTGGCAACCTTGAGCAAGTTACCTAAATCATCTCAGCCTCCGTTTTCTAATCTGTAAAATGGGTATAATAACGTGTACCCCTAAAGAGCTGCCTGGGGTATAAAATGAGACGACAGGAGATATTCAACACACGGTCATGCTTATTATCAAGTCCAAGCAAAAAGTGACTTGTCTCAGTTTTTCTTCTTAATAATAAGACCTGGACTAGACTCTAAGAAGCCTGACTCCTAATCTAGCAGAGTTTCTGGAAATAGCTAGTGATGGGATTTTATATTTAAGAGATGTGTCTCTGCTGGTTTCCTATGACAACTAAACATCTATTGGATTTTCTTAATTTGTTCAAATGCTTAGAAATATGTCATGTTTACACAATACCAAACCAGTCAGTATAATAGTGACCTATCCAGTCGATCAGTGTGTGGCATTATTGTAATGACATCAATTTGAATTTTTTTGTCATGGAGTTGCTGTTACAGTCATAGGATATGGTGACAACAGACTAGCACTACCCACATGGAAACTCTGCCCACAAAGAAATTCTATGTCACTAAAGGAATTACACTAACCATGTCTCAGGCAGTACAATATCACAAACTAAAAGCTGAATTGAGAATTTGGATATATTTACAAAAGCTTAAGCATATTAACTTTGCATATATGCTCTATAAAAAGGATATTGCACATTTTAAAAGAACGGGCATACACAGCAAGCACAGCATGCAAAACAGCCTGCTTAAAAGTGAAATTTCTCTTGCCCTGGCTGGTATGGCTCAGTGGATTGAGTGCCGGTCTGCAAACCAAAAGGTCACTAGTTCAATTCCCACTCAGGGCACATGCCTGGGTTGTGGGCCAGGTCCCCAGTAGGGGGCCCACGAGAGGCAACCACACCTTGATGTTTCTCTCCTTCTCTTTCTCCCTCGCTTCCCCTCTCTCTAAAATAAATAAAAATCTTTTAAAAACCAGCTCTTCAGTTGGAGCAAATTCCAAAAATCGTACACACAAATTATCCTACCACATATCCTAACTGCCATTAAACACCCCGTTCACTTACGTGTCCTTCAGTATCCCAGGGTGAAACCACTTCCTGGTATCATGAGGGTGCATTTTCCGTTTGATAAATGCTCTGCCACTTGCTGGTGACACATGAAACAAGCAGATGCTCCCTGCTCACAAGGGGCATAGAGTCTAAATGGAGAAGACCTACGTAAAATGATGCAAATGTGATACAGAGTGAGGCCCTAAAATTACAGCCAAGATGGGCAAGCATCTGACGTGTGTTAGAGTCCCTGGGAAGAAGATTCGCAGCGGTTAGCATGCAACAAATGTGTCGGGACTGCTCTCAGGAGCTACACCTATAAGGGAGTAAATGAAAGAGGATTAGGAAGAAGTCAGTCTGTGACAGTCACAGGAAATGTCTCAGCTCAGCTCATTGGGAGCACAGGGGATGGAATGGCTCTCAAGAGTTTTCTCACATTGAGGTAAGGAGTCTGGGTTTGTGTAACCCCACATCAGCCAGTCATTGCAGGAAGCCAGGCTCCCTCTGCCCCAGCCACTCAGACAAGATAAAACCTTAGGAAAAGCAGCTCTCTTTAGTCAAGGGCAACCCATAAAGAGAAACTCCGCTAAACTCTACCAGCCCCCTATAGTCTCAAGAGCTGGAGTAATAAGCATTTCACTTTTATAAGTGGTGGAGAAAAAGGAAATGAGGCAATACACCATTTAGGGGCAATTCCTAAGGCATCTATTAACATCCACCCTTTATTCCACTCACATCTGGGCTTCATGTAACTTCTGGAAGGAAATCCTTTAGGAATTTGGTGGGCTTTTCCTGAGGGAAATATCTAAGAGGAAGTTTTCCAGAATGAACTACTGCCTCCAAGCTGAAGCTGGTATACAGGCTCCATCTGATCTGCATCTCCCTCCTACACTATCCATTCTAGACAAATCTCTCCGTCAACTATTACCTCTAATAGTCTCACTGTTCATCCATCATCCTTGAGTAGTCTGAGATCCCAGTTATCAGGCTCTTCTCAGGCCATGGCTGCTGCACCTGTTCATTTCCTGTCAAAATTTGGCAAAAAAGTAATCAGAGAAATGCCAGTGGGTCACCTGGGCATATCCCCTCAACCTCATTGTGTAAAAGCAGCTCTGTCTCCTCCCGATGGTCAGGGCCCCTGATTCCTGCCAGGACAGTGACTCCTTTCTGTGCTTGCTGGGCACTGATGTTTGATGAGAGCCTTGCTGTGCGCTGTGGTGGAAGAATTCCTCTCTGTGACCCAAAGCTCCCAAACCTTCAGGATTCAGAGTTGTGAAAATAAGAAGTACCAATTCTGAAAGTGAGTCACTGGGAGTGATGGTGAGTGAGGCCATTCCTACTTATGACGGTGGGGGATCGGGGGTGGGGGGGAGGGCAAAAAACCCGGGATTCATTTATAAAAAATTGTGTATTCTTACAGGTTTAAGCTACAGTCACGTTCAAAGTACGGTCCATTTGATGCAGTACACCTGTTGAGACGTTTTTCCCACCGTTCAAAACAGTTTTTGAACTCGTTGGTTTGGGTGGTTTTTAGTGCTTCTGCCATTTTTTGTTTCACCTCTTCCACACTGGCAAAATGTTTCCCTTTGAGGACTTTTTTCATCTAGGGAAACAAAAAAAAAGTCACTTGGGATGAGATCGGGTGAATAGGAAGGGTGGGGCATGGGGGTCATGCCATTTTTTATCAAAAACTGCTAAATACTCAGTGTGGTGTGGGCAGGTGCACTTGTAAATCCCCCATCATGAAATGCACAAACACATTGAAAGAGTCTTCAAAAAGAGTTCACTGAAGCTGAATGCAGCCTCTCACAACAACGCCAGCTGGCACACTGATACAGATGGGTTCCTAGAACACTCACCTAGCGGGGGAAGCCTGTACTACAAGAGGCCCACCCTCCAGAAGATAATTTGGGTTTTTATTGGGTTACCCTCTCATATACCTCTTGTTTTGTGGACTCACACATTGTAACTACTGGGAAAATAGTTCAATATACTGAGCGCTATGGTCTAAATGTTTGTGGCCCCCACCCAGTTCATATATTGAAATCCCAATGTTCAGTGTTATGGGATTAGGAGATGGGTCCTTTGGGACATATTTAGGTCATGACGACAGAGCCTTCATGATTGGGATTAGTGCCTTATAAAAGTCTCCAGAGAGATTCTTAGCCCCTTCCACCATGACTCAAAATGTGACTATTTTGACAGCCTGATCTTGGAATCAAGATCCTAGCCTTTGAAACTGTGAGAAATATAGTTTTGTTGTTTATACGCTAGTCAGCATGTGGTATTTTGTTACAAGAGCCCAAACGGACTAATACACTAGTGCTTACTTTAGAGCGTATTCAGTGTCCCTCAGGATCATGCCTCAGCTGTGTCTGTTGAGTTCATCACTTCCTGGCTGATAGCATCTTGGTCATGTGGTAGGACCGGCAGATGTCATGATTATGTGGCCACTGCTATACTTTGTTTAGGGTAACATAAGTCCCTTAGTCTGATGTTCTTCCCTCACAGGCTGAGGAGCTAATACACAGGTTCTGCCAAAGTCCAGGTAAGTCTATTCCAAATACACACTGAAGGACTCAGGAAATAAGCATCCTGGGAGAATGGCAACCATGAAAAATGCATGATCTCCTGAGCCACCTGGTGGCTTAAGGTAATTGCAAACATGTCAATAGGGCTGAAGCACAGGATGTGGGGGCTAGGCAAAGAGCGAAGTGACAGGTAGGAGGGGGACAGGTCATGCACACCATTAAATGACATGCTAAAGAATTGAGACATGATTTGAAACCGAAAAATACTGTGCTGAAACTTACACTTTCTGCATCTTTACTCTGCTACAGTATGGATGTTACATAGGAGAGGGTAAGGCTAGTCGGGATGACTTATGAAAGATTGTATGTGGGGTGTGAGAAAAAGACTATTCAAAAATCACTATAGGTTTTCGGCCTGAGAAACTAGAAAGATAGAGTTTTCATGAACCGAAATGGAGAAAAGTGCAGGAGGAGCTTGCTTGAGGGAGATTAGCACTTTAGTTAGACATATTAGATATCTAAGTGAAGATGTCAAGGAGGCAGTTGGATATATTAATATGGAGTTCATGGGAGAGCTCCAGGCTGGCAATATAAATCCAGGAAACACCAGCAAATAGATAAAATTTAAAATTAAGATACTGAAAGAGATCACCAGTGGAATGAGTATAAATAACAATAGCGGTCCAAGACTGAGCCTGGTACTTTCCAAAATTTATAAGACAGGAGGGCGAGGAGGAGTCAGAAGGCTGAGAAGGAGCAGCAGGTGAGGCAGCAGGAAAAGAAAGTGATCCTGGAAGCCAAGTGAAGAAAGTGTTTCTCAGAGGAAGCAGGAATTGGCTGTGTCCAACACCGCTAAGTGTAGTCAGTCCTTGGATTAAGCAACACAGAGGTCATTGGTGACCTCGACCAAGAATACTTCTGATGGAGAAGCAGAGGCAAGAGCCTGGATTCAAGAGAAAATGCTGGAAGAGGAATTCAAAACAAGCTATATAGAGAACTATCCTCAAGAGCTTTGCTATGAAGCAGGGCACAAGACTGTGGTGGTAGATGGCCAGGGGGAAAGAGTGATCCAGAGGGTGAGCTGATTTTTGGTTTTGGTGACTTGGTTTTGCTGACTTTCATTTTTCGTTTTGATGGGGAAGGTAACAGCATAGTTGTCTCCTGAAGTGAAATATCTGGCAGGAAAAGGCAGGAGGGAGGTGGGTAGGATTGCTGGAGCAAGATCTTTACATTAATAAGTGAGACAGTTTGGGGTATAATGCAAGAAGTGGACAGATTAGTCTTTAACTAAGAGCACAGGTCATGTCCGTTACAGCAGGAAAGACAGAACACGTGAGCAGAGGTATCAGTAGGTTTTCTCCTAGTTGTTTCTGGTTCCTCGGTGAAATAGGAAGCATGACTGTTTGTTTCTTTAAGTGTTGGCTTGCTTATTTTCTGAACTTCTGAGCGCACTGCCTTAATCCATTCACCCTGCCAGCCTTTAATTGCCTTTTTACTCTATCTGCAAATTCCCTGGTGACCAGCGGTCTCTGCAGTCAATAACAGCTATGGAGGTGGAAGACAGAAAGTGGCCAAATATTTCAATTGGCACTGCGGAGCTGAGTTTAGCCTGTAATACGCAATCACAAATGTTCAGGGGAAATTACCTTTCTGGAGTTGGAGCTTTCCACAGAGCACATTTGATCCAGTTCTATGGCATTTCTCCTGCGTTGCTCCGCTCGCCTCACTGTGGTACACGAGGCTCGGGCCTGGGGCTGTAACAGCCCCTTCAGTTCTCAGAGTTCACATGAAAGAAGATCTTACACTGCCCGCTTTCATCTTCAAGATAAGAGAAATCGTCTTTTAAAGGCAGTGAATAGAAAACCCTCAGAGCAGTCATTCTCAAACTTGGCTGATCATTGGACTCCTCTGAATCACTCTCTAAAAACTATGCACTCCAGGGCCTCTCTTTCTTCAGCCCCGATTAAAGCAGGCCTGGAGGAGGGCCCAGATATTCCCTAAACTCGTGCAACCTTGGTGAACTCATCAGTAACAGTGCAGATAAAAACAACTTTTATTTCTATTACAGTGTCTGCAATGCTGCAGACATGCAAAGAATGTTTTAAAAACATCTTACACTCCTTAATATCGCTCTCTCCCAGCATACCTAGCTAGCACTCCTCCTATTTTGGGATTGTGGTAAAATACACAGAACATAAAATTCACCATTTTAACCAGTTTTAAGTGTCTAGTTCAGTGGCATTAAGTATATCCACATTATTATGCAACTTCTCCCTAATTTTCAAAATAAATCTTTAATTGGAATGCTCTTCGATTCACAGAAATGCTGCAAAGATAGGGCGCATTTCCCACATATTCCTTACCCAGTTTCCCTGACCGTTAACATCTTACATGGAACACTGTCAGATCTGAGACACCACTATTGACTCTAGCCTTCACCCAGATTTCACAAGTTATTTCCAAAGTGTTTTTCGATTCCTAAATCCAATGCAGATACTCCCCTCCCTAGTAAAAAGAATTCTGTGTAACTTTTTAGCGAAGGGTAAAAACAACCCATACTTTCTAGACACACACATCAAAACCACTCTTCCTTGTGGACTAGTGCATCCTGCACTTGCCACAGCAGCTGGGCTTCCAGCTGTTGGTACAGCTTTAGAAGCGACTGTTGAACCTTTGACTTCAGTTTATAAAGAAGGAGCAAGGACTTGATCTGTGAATCTGTACTATGTAAAAGGGACCAAGAATTATGAGCAAGATGGTCCTACTCGTCAGCATGGAAAATCAAGCTCTGGCTCAGTGACCATTTACTCATTCCGCATTAATTGTGACCCCATTATATGTGGTTATTACGGTAGGCACTTGAAATACAAAGACGAATGAGACAAAGTTTGTGCCATCAATTTGCTCAGTTTAATGGAGGAGACAGACATGTGAGGAAGCAATTATAATGCACTGCAATAAAAGCGAGAATTTAGGTAAATGTAGATTATAATGAGCGTGATGAGGCCAAGGAAGGTTTTTCCTGAACGAGATGATGACTGACGTGAAAGAAGAGATAGCCCAACAAGGATGGGGGAAGAGAGGGTGACAAGTAAAGTGAACATGAATAAAAGGAACAGAGACATGAGAAAAGGTGGCAAACTGATCTTTTAAGTCGTTTGATATGGCTGAAGTGTCCGTGTGTGTGTGTAGGAGTAGACGGTGCATGGTTAAAAGAAGAATAAGATGACTTATGTAGGGAAGACTAAACATGGTATGAAATGTTCATGAATATAGAGTTAATTCTGAATGGGATATAGATTCATTGAAGAAGTAATCAACTTATTTCTTTTTTAAAAATATATTTTATTGATTATGCTATTACAGTTGTCCCATCTCCTCCCCACCCCCCGCCCTGCACACCCCTTCCCACCCACATTCCC
>VMDR010033366.1:0-11402 GCA_007922815.1 Macrotus californicus
TTTTTTTTAATATATGAGGTTGACAAAAATAGTTAAATACAATAAATTATGGTTTAAATAATTTAGCACAAATTATACTGAATTTTTCCATTCAGAATAATTTAAAAATTTTAGTGTGCTTCAGCAGTCATCTTTTTAAACATCATGTATTGATGAACATGACTGTTCATAGAAGCAATAGGAGATACTGTTGAAAGCACAACCGGAATAATTAATTTTTTTTAAAGTTCTTAAGATGGACTTCTGGCTAAGATGGAGGTGTAGGTAGATATGCTTCACCTCCTTGCACAACCAAAAGAAGGATAGCAACCAATTAAAAACAAAAAAACAACCAGAACTGCCAGAAAATCGAACTGTATGGAAGTCTGACAACCAAGGAGTTAAAGAAAAAACATTTATCCAGACTGGTAGGAGGGGCAGAGAGTGAGTCAGTGGCTGGTGGACAGGGCAATCCCACACTCACACTTGGAAAAATAACCAGGAGGAACAATGGGGGAGCAAGCAATCCCAGCCCAGGACAGACTGAGCAACCTAGGGTTCCAGTGTCAGAAAATAACGCCTCAGAACCTCTGGCTGTAAAAACGTAGGGAGGTATTGTGGCAGTAGAAAAAACTGCCAGCCTCTCAGGTGGATTGCAGATTGGGCGGTCCCACATTTGAGTGTGGATAAACCAGGAGGATCAACTGGGGAGTGAGTCAGACAGCACAACCCAGGGTTCCAGCTCAGGGAAATAAAGCCTCAAACCTCTGATTGAAAACACCTGTGGAGGTTGAGGCAGCAGTGGGAGAAACTCCCAGCCTCACAGGAGAATTCACTGGAGAGACCAACATGGTCCTAGAACATGCACAAGTCCACCTACCTGGGAATCACCACCAGAAGGGTCCAATTTCCTTGTGGGTAGTGGGGGAAGTGACTGAAAACCAGCAGAGAGCAGGGCAAGTGACATTGTTCCCTCTTGAACCACACCCCCACAGACAGCATCACAATCCAGTGACCTGGGTTACCCCACCCTGGTGAACACCTAAGGCTCCGTCCTTTACTATGTAACAGGCATGCCAAGGCAGGAAAAAAAAAAAGGGCCCAAATGAAAGAACAGATCAAAGCTCCAGAAAAAATACAACTAAGCGACAAAGAGATAGCCAACCTATCAGATGCACAGTTCAAAATACTGGTAATCAGGATGCTCACAGAACTGGTTGAATATGGTGGCAAATAAGAGGAAAAAATGAAGGCTATTCCAAGTGAAATAAAGGAAAATGTACAGGGAACCAACACGGAAAGGAAGGAAACCGGGACTCAAATCAATGATATGGACCAGAAGGAAGAAAGAAACATTCAACCAGATCACAATGAAGAAACAAGAATTCAAAAAAATGAGGAGAGGCTTAGGAACCTCCAGGACACCTTTAAACATTCCAACATTCAAATCATAAGGATGCCAGAAGGAGAAGAGGAAGAGAAAGAAATTGAAAACTTATTTGAAAACATAATGAAGGAGAACTTCCCCAATCTGGCAAAGGAAATAGACTTCCAGGAAGTCCAGGAAGCTCAGAGTTCCAAAGAAGTTGGGCCCAAGGAGGAACACACCAAGGCACATCATTATTACATTAGCCAAGATTAAAGATAAAGAGAGAATCTTAAAAACAGCAAGAGAAAAGCAGACAGTTACTTACAAAGGAGTTGTTATAAGACTGTCAGCTGATTTCTCAAAAGAAACCTTGCAAGCAAGAAGGGGCTGGCAAGAAATATTCCAAGTCATGAAAGGCAAGGACCTACGTCCAAGATCACTCTAGCCAGCAAAGGTACCATTTAGAATGGAAGGGCAGATCAAGTGCTTCCCAGATAAGGTCAAGTTCAAGGAGTTCATCACCACCAAGCCCTTATTATGTGAAATGTTAAAGGGATTTATCTAAGAAAGAGATAAAAAATAGGAACAGTAAAATGACAACAAACTCAGTTATTAACAACCAAACTTAAAACAAAAATGAACTAAGCAAACGACTAAAACAGGAACAGAATTACAGAAATGAAGATCACATGGACAATTTTCAGCCAGGGGGAGGGAGGAGGGAAAAGGTACAGAGAATAAGTAGCATAAATGGTAGGTAGAAGATAGGGGGAGATTAAGAATAGTATAGGAAATGTAGAAGCCAAAGAACTTATATGTATGATCTATGAACATGAACCAAAGGAAGGGAATGCGGGTGGGAGGGAGTGTTGGGGGGGGGGCGGGGATAAAGGGAGGGAAATGGGACAACTGTAATAGCAGAATCAATAAAATATATATTTTTTAAAAAAGAACTTTAGGTCAATAAGCAATCACAATGCCATAAGAGAGCAGTTTATACAAGATGCTGTGCACTGTGTATAGGAAGAAAAACCACAAAACAGGAGTCTGACCAAGCATTATGGGAGTATATCTCTCCATTTGAACCTGAGGGCCAAGTAGAAATCCACAGGTAAAAGTGTTAGTTAAAAGAAATGCTACATGAAGTAACCATAGGTCAAAATCAAGAGAGATGTAGATAGAGAACATGATATGTTCTCTACATGATAGAGAACATAATAGTTTTAGCATGGTTATTTCAATGCTGTTTTTTCTACTTATTTACATTTGTAAATGTTCAGAAAAAAGTAAACCAAAGCTACTTCATTCCTCAATATTTGTTGAATGCCTATTCTATGCCAAGCTCTGCTGGATTCTAGTGCTATAAGGATAAGCAAAAAGAGGTCCAATCCCTACTCCTATGCAGCTAATGGCCAATATCAATTGCTATATTGTGTAATACAGGACACAAATGTTGAATAAAATAGCATTCAATGCTCTTATCAAGGCATGCCAAGCAGTTCTTATGACACATACACATTAAGCAGAAACTCCAGGTTGATTTTTTTCAACACACTATTAGTCTACTTCTCATCACTACTGGGCAACGTATCTGCCCTGTACTCAGGGATACAAACTAATGCTAATATTAGCTTCATCAGTACACAGGAATGAAGGACAGAGGAAGGAAGAAAAGAAGAAGGAAGGCAAGTCTGCTGCCTCCAAAGGCAATGAAAACCTTTTTCTCTAGCTCCTGCTTTTTGTGTTACCCATGCTACTCTTTTCATTAGTCTATTACATTTAGTTTTGTTAAATACTGGCCTATTTGAGTGAATTTGAACACACTATGTTTCACATCACTGAATTTCTCTTCTAGTTCTAGAGACTTGTGTTCATGAAAAGTGGATTTTTCATGGGAAGTTATTTGAAATTTTGATAAGCAACATGGCTTAGTCAATCTAAAACAAACCTATCTAGAAGAATAAGGGGCTGGGGGAGGTGTTAGGGATGGGAGAATCTGTTGCACCCTCTTACTAAAAAATTGCTGTTTTCTAAGTGTGTTTCAAATAGATCTCAAGAGGTGTTTGTATGTTATTTTGAAAAGGAGAGGGAGAAGAGCTAGATACTAACTTTGTGCCCTGATCTCATTGAGATGCCTTTTTTTTTTTTTTTCTGGGTCTACTATATTCTTCCTCAAAAGGGCAGAATCCAGGCCTGATCAGGGAGAGGGAAGGGGTTAGTCTGTTCTATAAACTGTTAGAGAGATTTAAAAAATAGGCAATCTAATTGACTCATGCATGGCTCACAGCCATTTAAATGCTTGCAAAATTGCTTCTTGCGCAGTAGTGGTGACCACAGAGAAGCAGAAGTAAAATGCAAGTGATATGGGAACTCTTAGGAAATGTTTTGAAGAACTTTAAAACTTCTGTTAAATCTCATGTTTAACCTTGTATAGAACTGTCCTTTGGAAAATTAAATGCATTTCAGTGAGCTTACTGCAAGTCAGAATTCACATACTTGCTAACAAAATAGTAACTCTTTGGTTTCTACAAATACATTGCCTTTCAGAAGCAAGTGCTGAAGAGAAACATTTTTTTTTTTCAAGGACATAACCAAGGGGGAAGGTGGGAGCGGGGGAGAGGGGTGGGATTGGCTGGGATGGGGGGAAAATGCAGGCAACTGTAAATGAGTAACAATAAAGTAATTTAAAAAATAAATAAAATGATTCCAATAAAATATATTAAAGGAAATAAAAATAAAAATAAAAAAAGAACTGTGGCTACGTCATTACTAGGAGATTTGTAATCTGTTTTAAACATGTTACTAAAATAGAAGTTGACATAACTACTGTGTTTGCTGCTTACATTTAATTAAAGGCATTGCTTAAAATAAAATATATTGATTTGGTTGTTTAAGCTATCAGCCACATGCACATGTGTTATTTTCTATATATTCACTTTTAACAAAAATTTTCTTTTGCTATCTTCTTCAAGATTTGGCCCTTGTGTTGATTGACTTCATGATTATTTTCTAGTTTCTCCTTATGCTGTGTTGAAACTCTCCTCATGCCCTCACTTGGCATCATTTGTTTTTTCTTGTTAATCATACTCCAAAAAAAGTCTCTCATCTGTTTGTGTTTTGTCTCACTAATTAATTAAATGTAATCAGCTGAAATATAATACAATTGACTTATAATTTTTATCTCTAAATTGGTTAGTTGGTCACTGACTTGGAGGTAAGAAATTATTTCCATCTGTGTGACACTTCATTCTAAAAGCCTGAGTTGTCATAATGACAGCACTGTAGTTACTTGTCATGCTCTTTGTTATAAACAGTTATCTGCCCGGTTACCAAAGACATTTTTTCAGGCATCCATTTGAATTTTTAAGCTAATTTGTGATTTATTTTATTACTATTCTTGTTAGTGTTTAAAAATATTAATTCACTAGAACTATATGATTTCATTTTGAGTCAAAATAAAAGATTGAATTTCCTTTAGAAACTAAGAGTTGAGATTCATTATTAAAGTGACTTGGGGGGTCTTCTGGTGATTTAGTTATGAAAAACTTTTAAACATTTTGTGTATTATGTGTGAATATGACTTACTAGACAATGATACCAACTAATAAAAAAGAAAAAAGATTAAACCATTCTAAAGGAATAAAAGTCTTGTTTAAGTATTTAATTTCTTTTTATAGAATCATTAACATTATAGATATATATAAGTAGATAGATAGTTTCTGTCCTGGCCTCAGAAAACTTACCCTGTATGCTACAGCTGGTTTCAATCATTTGAGATTTCCTATGGGGCTCATGATATGTTTTGAACTTTTTTTTCAAATCAAAAAATCTCAACTATTCTTGTAGAATTTAGGGATTACAATGAATATATCACTACCAGGAAATTTCCTAACCTCTTTCCCGTAGTCTTTATGGCTTAAGACGTAGAGACAGAGGTCAAATGAAGTTTGGGGAAAATACTGCACTTCTTAACCCAAAGCAGTCAAGGGGAACAGAGCCATAAGTCATAGCTTTAGCCACTGCCGCCACACTTTTAAATCCTTCCTCTAGAAGAGCCAACAATTAAAAAAGAAACTTATGTCTAGCCCATCTATACAAAGAATAAATATAAGTAAATTTAACTCCTACATTGCTGTTTTTTAAGCTTCCAAACTCTAGCTGCTTGGCAGAATGATTTAGTCTCTCCTCCACTCTCAGGTTTACGTATATGGGCCTAGCTTTACTCTGAAACAGAAAGACTGTCATTTCAGTTCTGTGGGTGAGTCTTTACCTGTGTTGACAGAGCTCCACAGGGCAGGGCAGGCCAATGAATGTGTTTGTTGCTAGGACACCAGGCTGTTTCTAGGGCAGCAGGCCATTGCTATTTGCTCTTCTCTTGAATACTAGCACTACACCTGTTCCTTAAGAAATATGTTTGTTTTCTTTCATTATAAAGCAAACACTTAATGGGAAATATCATAACTGCTTGGCTGTAACTTCTCTGTAGATTTCAAGGAGGAATATAATATACCAAATACAATTTGATTTATAGAAAGGGGATTCACATATCTATACAACCTAAGTCTTCATATGTAGTCACATGTTTATATGATTGTTTGAGTCATTGTTATAATTTATAGTCTACCATGTGCCACAGAAGATGTGAGGCAATAATGCATATTCTTCTGAGGCCACCCCAAGATTTGTCCTACCTGTGTTCATGAAGTGATTATCTTTGAATGAGATGTTCAAAGACTACATGTTATGCCTTCTTATGGAACTCCCCTTCCTTCTCCTCTTATTAGCATCCAGTTGTCACCAACATTGCCATCACTACCATCTATGACTGCTAACCAGGGCTAGGACTAGGGTGTCTAGCCACAAAATTTAATTAGGCCCTCACTTTAGGGTCATACAAGTGCCCTGCTGCCAACATTTACCCAAGGTGGTAAATACTTGAGTCAAGAATGCCAAGATCAAGTCTCCTGTTACTGATGAAATTCCAAGGGTCCTTATTTGTTACCAAACAACAAGGGGGGATCGACTGCCCATTGCCACAAAGGACAAACTTGAGAGGCAGAAGCTGGTGAGGAAGGAAAGGTTTTTATTTGGATGCTAAATGATCTGGGAGAATGGGGGGATTACCCATCTCAAAACTCATCTCCTTTGCAAAAACCAGCTCAAACCCAGCCATTCTTAGCAAGAAGAAAACAAAAGTCAGTGCCCAGAGTTCCTGCTCCATTTTAAAGTACCATCCTTTGGAGCCTGCAGGCAGCTGCTAAGTGGTCATCCAGGTAGCTTAGCTTATTTCCAGATGCTGTCTGGCTTCAGGCTCCCTCCTGGAGGCTGTATGTAGAGCTGGCATGGCCATGGCCATGTAATTTCTAGGGCCACAAGGTCATGTGTTCCCAGATGAGAGAGCATGCAAACATACTAAGAAATGTTCCACTAAGTCAGACAGGCAGAGAGAGAGATCCCTTCCTGGAGGTCATGGGCCACATGACTGCTAAGGTGACCCATGGAAAGGACAGGCCAGTGCATCATTTGACTGTATGTGACCATGACCAAACAGTGAGAGACAAGCAAGAGACAGTTTCTTTGTACTACTGGGACTCTATTTGTTTTGAGTGTGGGATAGAACAGGTGCTTTCTCAGAATGTCGAATTAACTTCCCAAATTTTCGTGTGCTTTGGGTGAGTCCACCCCCCAACCAATCCCTTCTTTTCTCAGGCTAGACTGACAGGCCTCTTTGGTCTAACACCTCCCTCTGCCACCATTCTGACTTCCACGACACATGTGCCTGCCTTCTTCTAGTCCCACCCCCCAAATCTGTTACTGGAGGTAGGTAGGGGTCTTTATCATTCATCCAAATTTTTGCTAGCCATGTGCAATCTCAGTGTAAAAACCTCCTCCTGTTGCCATCATGGCTGATGGGGGAGACTTGTGTGGCACTCTGTCAACTCTGCACCTTCCATGCCCTAGTCCCTGTATTCAACGAGTTGTCTGCACTCAAGGCCCACTGGCAGAGAGTGATGGAACCAAAGGCTTACGTAAAGGGACCCTGGAAATCCCACTGGCCTCTCAGGCTGTGCCAGGGGAAGACATCTCCAAGAGAGGCAGGTCATCTGAAGCCAGGGGCAGGACCTCTGCTCTGGGGGGCAGAACATCTGCAAGGCACATGGTTCAGTAACATGGCCTCACGGTCCTCTGGAAGTACAACCTAAAACTACAAAACTCAATGTTCTCAGCATGGCCTTGGGCAGCTTGCAAAGCATTCTTTGTCCAGCTGCATGCTGCCATTACTTGAACCTCCAATGTCCATCCCTGAGGAGTGTGGCTCGGTACACAAATGCCTCCCAGGTCTTATTACTATGTCCTAGCTCCCCTGGCAGCACCTCCTGTTTCCTGCCCTTAGCCTGCTCCCAGCAGTCTGGAGAGGCTAGAGTATCTATCAGTATCATAATCTCTCAATTCAGTTTTAACTCCTTCCTTCACTGTCTCCCTAGCACCCTAAGACTAAAGCATAAGTCTGTGGCAACTGGGCTGAAGAACCATTTAACTGACTGACACTGTCTTATTCAGAACCATCTCTCTCCTCTCACACTAGCAATCCAAACAGGATCCTTGGTCCTCCATGTAAACAAACTTTCATGGGTCAGATACTGTATCTTGAAATATGCTTACATATTCATTCACCTTGGATTCTAGGTGAATAAGGTTCAGGTTCAAAATGAATCTTCAACATCATATAACGTTTGCTTTTTGGAATTCAGCTTCACTAGATATAGTATTTACCTAATGTGGCATTAAAAGCTATTGATGGACCTCTGGTCAAGATGGCAGCATAGGCAGACATGGCTCAGTGCTTCATGCAACCATATCAAAATTACAACTAACACTCAGAAACATTAGAAATCAAGTTGAATGGAAGTCTGACAACTACAGAATTCAAGAAACCACATACATCCAGACTGGTAGGAGGGGTTCAGATGTGAAATGGGCTAGTCCCACACCCATATGTGATGCATAAAAATTTGGGAAGAATATCTTCAGAGTGAGGAGTCCCAGCCCCACAGGAGGCTCCCCAGCCCAAGCTTCCAGTGCCAGGAAGACAAGTTCACAAACTTCTGGCTCCAAAAATCAGTGGGGATTGAGTTGGTGGAAACAAATTCTGAAGCCCTAAACAGTTCCTCTAAAAGAACCCACACACAGACTCACCTACTCAGACTCACTCCCTCTGAGCTCCAGCACAGGGGTATCAGCTTGAAAGGTACCAGTGGTATACAGGGAGAAACTGAAGTGTCTGGTATCAAGGTGAGCAGAGGCCATTGTCCCTTTTCTAAACTCTCCCCCCACAGAGCTGGCAAGCTGGTGCCATATCTGAGACTCCATGAACCTAGCTAACACTGTTTGACCTGCCTTAGAGATCCCTAGAGACTCCATCAACCCAACTTACAAGCCTACCCAAGCTGCTTTCCCATATGAATGGCTTGTCTTGGCTCATGCTTCACCACTTCTTAAATCCTCTTGAACACACAACAGCTGGCTTCAGTGAGCCCAGGCCTGGACTAGCAGCAGCTAGCCTAGATTCACAGCTTGGCTTCACCTGGGAATCTCCAAGCCCAGCACAAGTAGCAGCCATCTCAGATTGCTTTATAGCTCAGGCAGTAGTCCCCAGGTATAACACAAGTGGGGGCTGATGTTGGCTGACACCACCCAGGAAACCCCAGGGTCAACAAACCCAGTGGACAGTTATAGACCATGCTGGAGCACCACCATCCTGCCTCTGCACAGCTGATCCTCCATGGAGGGCAGAGGTTGGTGGTAAGTGGTGAGAGCCAATCCTTGCAGTTTACTGGCCTGGGTAAATACCTCCCATTGATCTGCCAACAGCAACCAAGACTCAAATACCAGAGGAAGGTGTACTCAGCCCACATAAAGGGCATATCTCAAGTACCCAGCTTGGGTGATAGTGGAGGCTGTGCCATTGGACCCTACAGGACACCTACTACATTAGGCCCCACTACCAAGATACGGAGTCAAAGCAACTCTATCTAATACATAGAAACACACAGAGAGAGCTGCCAAAATAAGGAAACAAAGAAATATGGCCCAAATGAAAAAACAGAACAAAATTTCAGAAAAAGAACTAAACAAAATGGAGATAAGCAATCTATCAGATGCAGAGTTCAAAACATTGATTATCAGGATCTCAAGAAACTTAGTGAGGACCTCATCCACATAAAAAAAGATCCAGTCAGAAACAAAGGACGCACAAATTGAAATAAAGAACAATTTACAGGGAAACAACAGTAGAGTGGATGAAGCCCAGAATCAAATCAATGATTTTGAACACAAGGAAGAAATAAACAACCAATCAAACCAACAAGAAGAAAAAAGAATACGCCCCCCTCCCAAAAAAAAATGAGGATAGTATAAGCAGCCCCTGGGACAAATTCAAGAGGTCCAACATTTGCAGCATAGGGATGCCAGAAGAAGAAGAGAAAGAACAAGAAATTAGAAATCTATTTGAAAAAATAATGAGGTGACTTCCAGACAAGATGGAGGCATAGGTAGATACACTGTGCCTTCTCGCACAACCAAAAGAAGGACAACAACAAATATTAAAACAAAAAACAACCAGAACTAACAGAAAATCGAACCGTATGGAAGTCCAACAACTAAGGAGATAAAGAAGAAACATTCATCCAGACCAGTGGGAGGGGCGGAAATGGGCAGCCAGGGTGGAGAGGACTCACAGGAGAGGACTTGTGGCAAGGTGGCAGCTGGCGGACTGGGGAGGGCAAGGTGCGGCCAGTGGACCAGCTGAGGTGGCTGCTAGCAGACCAGGCCGTCCCACAACCATGTGTGGATAAACTGGGAGAAACAACAGGGGAGCAAGACAGACTCCGCAACCCAGAGTTCCAGCGCAGGGAAATAAAGCCTCAAAGCCTCTGACTGAAGACACCTGTGGGGGTTGAAGCAGCGGCAGCGGGAGAAACTCACGGACTCACAGGAGAGTGTGTTGGAGAGACCCACAGGGTCCTAGAACGTACACAAGCCCACCCACCTGGGAATCAGCATCAGAGGGGCCCAGTTGGACTGTGGGTAGTGCGGAAAGTCACTGAAAACTGGCAGAGAGCAGAGCAAGAGCCATTGTTCCCTCTTGGACCTCTCCCCCACAAACAGCATCACAACGCAGCCAGGTGGCTGCCTCGCCCTGGTGGACACTTAAGGCTCTGCCCCTTACTACATAACACGTGCGCCAAGACAACAAAAATGGCCCAAATGAAAGAACAGATCAAAGCTCCAGAAAAAAATACAACTAAGCGATGAAGAGATAGCCAACCAATCAGATGCACAGTTCAAAACACTGGTAATCAGGATGCTCACAGACTTGGTTGAATTTGGTCACAAATTAGATGAATAAATGAAGGCTACACTAAGTGAAATGAAGGAAAATGTACAGGGAACCAACAGTGATGGGAAGAAAAACGGGACTCAAATCAATGGTGTGGACCAGAAGGAAGAAAGAACCATTCAACCACAACACAATAAAGAAACAAGAATTCAAAAAAATGAGGAGAGGCTCAGGAACCTCCAGAATGTCTTTAAATGTTCCAATATCCAAATCATAGTGGTGTCAGAAGGAGAAGAAAGAATAAGAAGGAGAAAGAAATTGAAAACTTATTTGAACAAATAATGAAGGAGAACTTCCCTAATTTGGCCAAGGAAATAAACTTCCAGGGAGTCCAGGAAGCACAGAGAGTCCCAAAGAAGTTGGACCCAAGGAGGAACACACCAAGGCACATCATAATCACATTACCCAAGATGAAAGATAAAGAGAGAATCTTAAAAGCAGCAAGAGAAAAGGAGACAGTAACCTACAAAGGAGTGCCCATCAGACTGTCAGCTGATTTCTCAAAAGAAACCTTGCAGGCAAGAAGGGGCTGGAAAGAAGTATTCCAAGTCATGAAAGACAAGGAACTACATCCAAAATTACTCTATCCAGCAAAGCTATCATTTAGAATGGAAGGGCAGATAAAGTGCTTCCCAAATAAAGTCAAGTTCAAGG
>VMDR010033367.1:0-11383 GCA_007922815.1 Macrotus californicus
TAAATAATTTTTAAAATAATAAATTGGAAAAGAACTGTTAATATTAGATAATATTCTCTCTTACATTAATCATAAAAATTGTCTTAAGACTCAGAGAAAACTGAACTCTTATTAAGGCAGGCACATGAAGCATAGCTTAATGATGTCACTCAGAGGTTCCGACCCCCACCAAGGGAATCACCTTAGAAAGGAGGTATCAAACCAAAGTGTTAGTTGATTACTTCATGTGGGTCATGGAATTAAGCCACCAGATGACCAAACTGTGCTGACCCTTTCATTTCTATTATTTGTGACTTTGCTTGTGTTATTGGGTAAACTGGTCACATATACTGTTCAGTCATCCCTGTGTCATACGAATGTGAAGACCCTCCCAGTAGTTCTTTTTCTACTCAATGGGATGTGTAGACAGTAAAATAATTTTACTGCTTCTTCTAGTGATTCTCAGTTTACCAAAAAAGAGATTGAGTCCTGAGGATGGGTTGATCATTTTAATACCGGGGATAGGTAAAGCAAAGGTATAGAATTGTCTTCCCAAATTTTGCTTCTCTTTCAATACTTATTTGAAGTTCCCCTTTCTTCAGAAGGCTTTTTCTGACTACTACCACCTGCATTGTTCAATCTCTTCATTTGAGTGTGAGTGGCACGTGATTGTTTTCTGTGTGTTCGTCTAAGGTGTGAACAGCTGAGCTTAGGGACCAGGACCAAGTTTCATGCTTCTTTGATATCACTCCTGATATCAAGCATATTGATGGATGCATACTATGAGCTTAATATCTGTGATGGGAATTTGAATCACTATTATAGACTTCGATGAATTTTTCTGTGGAAATAGTGATGGAGTCTTTTAGAATTTTTACCAAAATAAATTGATCAGAGAATCGCTTGGAGAATTTCAGATACTCATATATGGACTGCATATTTTCCAAGACTCCACAGGTCCTATTTTCAAAGAGATTGACTAAGCACAGGCATGAAAAGCCAAAGAGTATTTATATTTCTCATTCTAAGGCATATCCTGAGATGCAAATTATTTGTAGTTACTAAAATACTCTTCTCTCTTCTTTACGGCCTCATATCAGCATCTGAGGTTATTTATCTTTCTCTTCACTGTAATGCAAGCAGGAGCTGACATGAAGCCTCACAGAAGAAAGAAGAGAAACATCTATTTGATGTTATAGTTTCAGAGAAGGATTCCCGGAAGCAATATCACAAATTTAGACATCCACTTTCTCCAGTGTCTGTAATAAATGTTGTTACCATGAAGGATGATTTTTTAGATGAGAATTATAATAAAATAAATGCACTTACAAACAACATACCTAATACAGTTTTAATGAATTTTATCACTTTAACTTCCTGCTAATGGTGACTTAGGTTATCAAGCACGGAAGTGACTTTTTCATTCATACCATCCTTGGAAATGGAATCTTAACAGATCATCTAGTTTATAAGATCTTACTTTCGATGAAGAGACCAGCGCCCCAGGAGGTTAAATAACTATCCCAAATCACACAGGTAGTGATATTGCTATAATAGAAGAATAAATTGTTTATTTATGGATTTGGAAGAAAAGAGAATATTGTTTTCCAAATATTCAAAGAAATATATAGAAAATTAGACATTCTCAATTTTTAATGTTATGACTTTACAATTGGTATCTCTTCTAGCACTTTTTTCCTGGTTTCACATTTAATTCTGTGTGTTTTTTAATCTTCCTCTCCAAGGACCAAACCCAAATCTAAATTAGCTTACGAGACCTGCACTCACACAGGGTCTCTCACATGGAAGCTCGATAAACTGACAAAGACCAAGTGAAGGTCCTTTTCAGCCTTTCCTCTAAGACGCATTAAGAAGACAGCTGCCAGCCCAGGATGGCAGGGACAAGGAAAGAATAGAGCAGTGTCCTGAAGACAGCCTTCTTAATCCCTTTCCCAGTAATTCAAATTATAATCCTAATTTGAACGCTCTTTGTGGGACACAACTCAGTCTCACATAACTCAGTTGTGCCATTTTCTTTACTCCCATTTACACAAACTGATCAGATATGCCTCAAATGCTGAGCGTTTTATAGTCTTCATTTACTTTTGGGGGGGGGTCCTTGTACAAACATTTTTCTTAAAAAAATGGGAATGTGGTCGCCATAGCAACTCAGAGATACAAATGTTGTCTAATTGAATCATTGTTGAAGATGATAGTTTGTACAAAAACACTGAATTAAATCTGGGATGGGAATGAGAGTACGGAAGAATGTGTATGATAAAAATACATATTAAGTTTCCCAGATTCCTGGTTTTGTATTATTTAAACGCAGGGCCACTTAACTGCAGAGGGAAACGGTGGGACAGTAGATGGGGTGGCCCTGCAGTGTATTGGTAGTTAAATGCTGGTTGAGTATAGGATGGCCTCTCTACCATGTTGTTCTCCCCCTCATTCCGAGGATAAGGACATTTGAGAGATGGATGGTACTGGAGGCCCAAAATTTTAACTTAAGTCGCCTAGTTTCCTACAACTGTAAACTCTCCTCAACAAGCTCAGCCCTGCAGTCTTTCCAAGCACGGAGCACAGAAAAAGGAAAAGGAACTGTGTCTAAGAGGTTAGGTTCCCGCGTGCTCCCCGGGAGCCTTCCCTTAGGGCCCAACGCTCGTTATGTAAATCACAAGTTACCGGGGGCGGGGGCTGGGGGGGAGCACTCTTGAGAAGGCAGGGGCCGACAGAAATCCTGTACTTCCAAAGTCCCCTGCACGGCGCGCCTCTCTCTAGAAAACAGCCCCTGCTCAGTGTAGCACCCCCACCCCCCGCACCTCCCCGGGGAGATGGGTAGCTGTGCGCTGCTGCTGGCGGACGAGAGGCTGTAAGAAAGCGGGCCGGGACGGCCACATGGCGCGCTCCCTGGTTATGGCAGCTGCGCTTTGTTTCCATCATCGAGGGATGAGTCACGGGCCCCCCGGACTCCCAGAGCTGGGCAAACACTCGGGCTCAGGCGGCTGTAAATCGAACAGCAGGAGCAGCTACCGAAGCAGCCCAAACCTCTTCCTCCTCTTCCTCCTCGACCACTGCCACCGCCACCCCGCGGCCACCGCCTCCGCCTCCTGCCTCCGCCCAGTCCCCTCCTCCTCCACCCGCGAACTTAGTCAGCGGTTCGCGCTGCGGCGCCGCGATTGGCCGGCGGAAGGCGCCGCGTCACAATGGAGCCGGTCGGAGGCGGCCAGCCTGCCTGCGCTGGGGCTTCCCGCTGAGCCCGCAGCGGCCGGCAGCCGACAAAGTGCGGGCGCCCGGGCGCCGCCTGCGCGCCGGGAGCGGCGCAGGGTGGACGCCGCAGGGAGCGCGGGCGCCCGGGGCTGGATTCGGCAGGTAGGTCGGAGTGGGACGCCCCTGGCTCTCGGAGGAGGAGCTGAGCCGACCCAGGTGGTGGAGGTGGAGGACGCGGAGAGGGGACGCAGCAGGTGGGGTTGGCCGAACAGGTGCGGTTACCTGTCCGCGCCTCACTTGCGAGCCGGGCTTGCGGGCTGCAGGCTCGGCCAGAGAGATGAGTCACGGCCTCTCTGCTCCCTGGTCCCCGGCCGCAACGAGGCGGTCCCCTCTCTACCCCAGCTGTCTGGGCGCTGCTCCTGAGTGTGAGTCCTGCGGCGGTGCGGGAGCAGGGTTCTGGTTTTTTAAGCTAAAGTCTCGCCCCTAGGTGATTAGACCTCTCCTGAGGGTGTACGCGTTTGGTCTCTCTCTTTTGCCCTCTGCCATTGCGCTGTTGACAAACATTTTATTCTCATTGGATACTCATTGTTCGCCTACAATTTGATGGTGTTGGCACTCGATTGTTGGAGAAGGGGGCAACCCAATACCCTGGTAGAGAGAAAAGCTGAGTTTCCTCCTCCTGGGGTGCAGTTGAGCAGGTGGTGAGAGGTCAGAAGGGAGAAGGTACGGCGTTGGCTCATTACTCTGTGTCCTCAACTGACTTCCCAAAGTCCATAGATTGTCCTTAGATGACATTTGTGATCCGAAAGACGCCTTCTTAGCAACTCTCTTTCACCACTCCGTGAAAAGAGCAAGTCTACATTTAAGAACAACCTATGCGTGAACTTCCTTGAATAAGTTTGCCTTGCCTAAAAACTTTTTTTAAAACTCTGTAAGAAGATATCAATATGAACATTTTAAGTTGCAGTTGTGCAGCCGACTTAAAATAGGAAATTTGTTCACCTCTTTCTAAGAAGAATGAAATGGCGTGTGCCTTTGTCAGACTGTCTTGTCTCCTAAACCTAAAATGTGGGGTTGCAGGACAGTATAATTGTTTAACAATTCCACTACGCTGAGAACCCCAAATGCGTTCTGAGTTGAGGGTGCCAAGGTGACTTTCCTTTGCCGGTGGCACACCTATTCGAAGCTTCATTCTTGAAGAGAATGTAAAATGACAGCTAATTTCTTCCGGAACTGGGCGAGTGTGGTCTAAGACCAGAAAGAAGCCTGGTCTGATACAGGTCTGATATTCTCTTAGTTTAGGTAATGAAGGGGGCAGACTTGTCACTGAGTCCACAGTTGAATCATGGCACTTTTCTCATACCTGCTATCCCCACAAAATGTTTTGTTATAGAAAAAACCTAAGTGTTAGAATTAAAATCAGTATTCTTCAAGAGGTTATTGTTTTTCTTCATTTGGAAAGGTGTTCCAACATGTCCAACCTAACGTGAATATTTTTTCATCTGGAGTGATTTCATCTGACTAGTTGTTAAGATTCGCTTTTTAAAGACCACTGCTGTTTCATTCTTCAGAATCCTCATAATGAAAGCAACATTAATTAAAATAAAAAAGGTCCTAATCAGTATAACTTGAAAAGGATACCTGGTCATCCAAGTTTTGTTTTTTTTTTTAATTTACTAGGCTTTATTTTTTAGAGCAGTTTTAGATTCCCAGCAAAATTGAAAGTGCAGAGACTTTCCATATACCCCCTGCCCCGACTCATGCACAGCCTCTGCCATTACCAACATGCCCCACCAGAGCGGTCCTTTTGTTACAATGGATGAACCTGTATTGACACATCATCGTCACCCAAAGTCCACAGTATATACATTAGGGTTCACTCTTGGTGGTGTACGTTCCACGGGTTTCGACAAATGTATAATAACATGTATCCACTCTTGCAGTATCATCAGATTATGACACTATATTATAGTATCACAGCCCTAAAAAAATCCCGTTTTCCGTCTGTTTATCCCTCTCTCTCCCCATCCGCTGGCAACCACTGATATTTTTACTATATCCATAGTTTTGCCTTTTCCAAAATGTCACATACCTGAAGTCATTAGAGTGTGTAGCCTTCTTGCGCTTAGTCATATGTATTTATGTTTACTCCATGCCTTTTCATGGCTTCATAGCTCATTTCTTTTGAGTCCTGAATAATATTCCATTATCCTTCCAAGTTTTCTTAGACTGTGTGGATATTTTCCTGCAATGGCCTGAAATTTGTGATTTTTGTTTTGTTTTGTTTTGTTATCTGAAGTTGAAGGGGGCAAATATTATAATATTTAGAAAATTCTTGCTTTAACCAAAGTTTTTATTTTTTAATTTTCAAATTCTTTTTGATGGCATATGAGTATTTTTATGTCCCTTTTGGGTTTTTTTGCTGCCCATGTTAAAATATCCTATTTAATCTAATCCCTGATTTTTATTTACTGTCTCTCAAGATGAAGTTCTGAATTTTATTTTTGTTCTCCCTTCCAGAATCCTTCTAGCCTACACTGATATTTTCAACCACGAATGTATGCTGAATTTGTTGTGTTATTCCAGACCTGGCGGAATGATGTACATTACTTTTCCTATAGGAAGCGTGTCTCTCCCTGCTGTCCTGACTCCAGAGTATAGGGTCCTGGAGTAGTTTAGACTCAGAAAGGAATTTTGGAGGCCCAGTTATAGCACAGAATTTTTTTAACCAATTACAAATGCGTTCTTATTTATGTCATGTCTGTTTTCATATTGCTGCCTTTTCTTTCCCTTCCTTCCTTCCTTCCTCCCTTCCTTCCTTCCTTCTTTTCTCTTCTTCTCTTCTCTCTTCTCTTCTCTTCTCTTCTCTTCTCTTCTCTTCTCTTTTCTTTTTCTTTTCTGGATCTTTAAGATCTTAAATAAAATTAGTCCTAACTCCAGTCTCTGAATTTCTCTTCTAAGTTCCTATCATTGCTGTTCATTTAGAAATTCAACAAAGGATAATAATAAACTTCCTGCCTTTCACTTAGGATTCTACTCAATTCTAACATAACTTAAATCGACTTCAGTGCTGTTGTGAACTGGATAGAGGAAATGAATAAAAAGTTGTCAGAGCTTCAACCTTGGTCTTTCCTTTTGCCTTTTGACCTTTATGCTGTCTTTGATATGGGTCATATGATTCTGCCTGTCCTTTTCCAGACTTTATCTTTGAACTTCATCTCCTACTTCTTCAATTTCAGCATTTCTTGTAACTCTACTTGTCTGTCTCCTCCTGTGGTCATTTCCAGGGCTCCATTCTGCAGTGCCTTCTCTCCAGCCAACAGCAGCTTTCACAGATGCTTCCAGCTGCACAGCTTCTGTTTCTCTTCTGGTTCCAGCACCATGCAGGTGCCTGTGACCTTCTCTGCCCATCTCTGATGGAAGCTCAGTTCTTCACTGTCAAGTAGGGTGTTCCTTCTGATTGTTTCTCAGGTATGCCAGTTTGAGAGCGAATTCAAACCTTCCTTCTTCTGTGAAACTCCTTTGCAGCATTTTCATACTACCCTGCCCCCACTGTACTGCAAATTATACGCTGGAGTTCTTCAGACTTCTGCCTAAGAGCATGGACTTTGCACATTGATCTGTCTGGGTTTAGATGAGTTGCCGAGTTAGTTAACATTAGCTGCCAGTGACAGAGACCACAAAGAACAATGACTGAACCAAAGTGATGTTTGTTTCTTTCACATATTTAAAAAAAAAAAAAAGGTTATAGAGAGACAGTTCAGGGCTGGTCTGATGGTTTTACAGTCTTCTGAGACCTAGGCTGGTTTCACCTCTTACATCTACTGTACTTGAGGTGAGGCCCTCACCCTCATGGTCCTAGGTGGAGCTGCAGCCATCACATCCAGGTTCCAAGTAGTAGAGAGGAGAAAAGAAGTATGGGACGTAGACAGAGCAAAGGCAAAAGCCTTTCTTAAGGAAATTTCCCGATGCTCTCCGACACTTCTTGTTACATCTCATTGGCCAGAACTTAGTCATGTGACCTCACCTAGCTGAAATAGCAATGGTAATATTGCCCTCACTGCAGACAACCTTATGCCCAGCTAAAATGTGAGGGGTTCATATCCTCAGGAAGGAAGGGGAGAATGAACATTGGGGAACCAAACACTACGGTTACTGTACAACTCTTTTCCTTGATTAATACTACCCAACTCACAGAACTCTTAGAATTAAAAGAAATATACATGAAAGCATCGAATACAATATCTGGCATAACACAAGGTTTCTGCAAATGTTAGTTCATATTTCTCCTTATTCCTCTTTCATGAATTGACTCATTTCTCTGCTGCAACACCACTGGCATCCAAACCCTATGTTAAATACTTGGGCATTTGCCCAATCGGTGGTATCGGATTGAATGCTTTCATGGGAGGGAACAACACATTATTACTCAATGTCAGCATTTATGTCATAGTTTAAAACATGGCTTAGAATCAAACAAACAAACACAAACAAATAAAATATATATATATATATATGTAGCTCTTGGAATCAAATAGACCCAGATGTGAATTCCGGCTTTGCCACTTAGTGTGAAACCTTAGACTCTTGCACCCGCAATCTTCCCCATCTGCGAACTGAGAGTGATGACCAGAGATGAAAATTAAGTTTAAAAATATGTGTAGAGTGCTTAATTCTGTGCCTGATAAAGTAAGTGGTAGCTTTTCTTCTTTAATTTGGCCTAATCTGGGTGAAGCTTTTTGAAAATGAACTCTTATTCCATTAAAAAATCTATTTTAATAGTGATCATTTCCATACACATGCAGATGAGTGTTATTAAATTGTTAGTCAAACTTTGTTGAGAATTTTCTCCATAATCAGTTTAAACCCAAATAACAGCAAAATCTTTCTTGTATTTTTGTAATAAAAAAGAGAATAGCTCAGCCTTAGCTTCCTTGACCTTGATTTGAATGACTTAGGTCTATTACACTCTCTGAAGCTGAAACGTTTTCATAATTGAATAGATTTCATAGTATTCCTTTCATCAGCTGTTTATTAAGCACCTAACATATGCCAGGCACTGTGCTAGGTTCTGGGAATACAGTGGTAACAAGTTGCATTCCCTGCCATCAGGAAGGTTACAGATAACCAGGGGATTCTGCAAATAAATAAAAGATGCCACAGATGTTAGGAAGGAGACTTCCAGGTGCGATGAAAGCATGTGCAAATAAATGTCTTATGCTTGGAGGTTGAATGGAGTCTTTAGGAACAAAATATTGGCCAGTGAGCTGAGAAGTTAAGAGAGGGTGCAGGAGTGTGGTTTGAAATGAGCTCGGACATGACCTGTGCCTGCTCTGAGACAGGGACCAGAATGTGCCACAGGTTTCCCACAGCCTTGTAGAGAAGGCATTGCGTAATGAGTGGAGCCATCTTTAAAATAAGTGTATACAATATATTTCTTCTCAATGTGATATCTAAAAGGGGCTACATCATTCAGGAATAATTTAATGTATTCATGCTATATAGGCAAACTTTGAATATAAATACTCTTTGATATACCAAGCAGATGCATCTGATAAAGCTGGCAGTAAAGTAGGATCTTTTCAGAGAGGGGTCAGAAGCTTGATGTGCATCACCCTCAGGAAATGGAGTTTGCAGCCCTTTGGCTGAATGGGGGCTCTATGAAAGGCTGCTAGCCGGAGGATCGGTAGTCCTTCATATAAAGCAATAGTGAAAAATAACCACAGGACGGGGAGTGTGAGCCGTGGGTCCCAGAGCTGTGCCTGATGGCCTGTCTCAGGGCCAATGGGCAGCTCTGACATCCAGTCCCTTCCTTGCAGCCCCTTCCTTGCAGCTTCGCAGAGGCAGGAGCCCAGCTCCACACGTCGACAGTGGGGTACTGTTTCTCTTTGCCCTGTCCAGCTGAACTCATTGGGTATCCGTTGGGGGAAATGCCGCCTTTGAGAGCCTTGGAGAGTGGCTGGGAGGCTGTGCTTTTACATAGTGTGGTGGGACATGACTGAGCCTTGGGGACAGAGCTCTTTGCCATTGCACTGCAAGTTGTTTCTTGCTCTGAGTAGATAAATTTAAGATGAATTCTGTTCATCTAAGGATTTTAAAGTTCATCTCTCTAGGCAAAACAAAATGAGTTTGTTCCTGGCCCTATTTCAGTGCCGAAATAGGCAATCCTCAGCTGAGCAATGACTTGTCTTCCAAAGACGTCTATGAGTCACGATGCAGTTTCGCAGACGCTCGGTGCTGTGCCAGCTGCTCGGGTTCCTAGGCTTTGCCAAGAGTGTGTGCTGTGCCAGCACCGCCCTAAGGTGCCACAGACCTCTCACCTTCGCCCTCCCAGGAATGCCCTTGTCGCTGGGACTTTCCTTGCTGCCCACTTGCCATGTATTTGGAATTCCCCCATCAGTGGCACACCGGGCTTATTCCTACCTGAGGGACTTCTCAGCTGCTGTTCTCTGCCTGGAGTGGTCCTTCCTTAGGAATTTGCATGACCACCTCCTTCTCCCCAGTGAAGAGTCAACTCAGATGTTACCTCAGAGTCACCTTCCCTGACCACCCCAGGTGAAGTCCTCATACCCTCCACACCTGCCCCATCATAGTCTTTCAGACCTTGCTTTATTGTTTGCTTGCTTGTTTTCTATTCCCTTTACCCCTGTCAATTAGAGTATGAGTCCTGTGAAAGCACAGGCCTGTCTCCCTGCTCTTATTAAGCCTAGTTTATAGTAAGTTTCCCAAACTGCTACATGTGGTATTGACAAATAATTTTACCCCTTTGAGAATAAAATTGGGCTAATAACACGTACGTACAGTACCCACTTCATAGAACAAATGAAGGCCTGGGGTTATTAGACTGAAGATTCTTTTTTGCTCCCCAAACTAGCTATTCATCTTTAGATTCCATATTTTGCAATAACAGTACTATTTACCTAATTACATGATCCAGAAAAACCTAGGACTCATTCTAGGCTTGTCTTTGCCCCATTCCCCACCCCCACCCCATACCGCTCCTTACACAACCAGTGGGCTACTTGTCCAGAGACTGTATTCTTAAGGTTCCTCCTATCAGCACCTCCCCTACACAGCCCCTTTGCTGTCTTGGGTCTTTTCCAGATCACTCACTGCTAATTGTCTTCCAACCAACAGTGGAGTTTGTAGTCTTTCCTATGTCCCATCTCCCCCTCCCCCCATTTGTGTTCTACTCCACAGGAAAGTAATCTTTCTGAAAGGCAAATCTCATACCATCGCTGCCCAGATTAATAACCTTTTAATGACTTTCTTTGCCACAGGATCAAGTCCAAACCCTCTGGTGAGTCTTATAATAAAGTCTTCATTTGTTGGCTTCTGCAGCTCTCCAACTTCACCCCTTGCTCCCCTGTCATTTCTTTATCATCAGTGCGTGCACCGTGGATGCAGCCTGCGTGATGGCATCCTCGCACACCGGCCTCCCACACTGTTTGCAGTGCAGGGGGAAAGATGGCTGCATCCCACCGCTCTCTCCCTCCCCTCTGTCTGAGGCTCGTGTCCCCTCTTCATATACCTGCCTGTCATTCAAAAATCAGTTCAGTGACACCTACCTACTCTGAAATACATTCAAGACACTTTTCTTCTGCCTGCCAACCCCAGGAGCTCCTCATCCCCTCCTGTGTACTGCTCCTGAGCCTGTGTTATAATATCTGTGCCAGGGAACAGCTCTGCCTCCGCCTTGATCCTGCTTTGTGAGAAAGATCATTTCGTTCATCTCCGGGGCTTCCTGGGCCAGGCATCACATGCAAATGGAAATCTGGGGAAGATTTGGGCAATGAAATTCTTTGTCCTTATTACCTCGTCCAGGGCTTTGTTTCAATAACATACTTTTGACTGGTATTTGACTAAAATTTGAAAGCTCTCTTTGAAGGTTAGAAGTAGAAAGACAAACTGTATTTATGCTGTTGTTAGCTATCAAGAATATCAAAATATTTTGTCAATGAGCTAGTGTTTATTGAACATATACTGTGTTCAGAATTCTGGATTTGGCAATTTACAGGGGATGCTTTTGACCTTTTCTGAAATAATCGTGGCTTTGCCTTTGCATTGGGAGCCAAAATGTTAGGTGATCAGCACAAGCTCTTGGCTTTCAGACAGTATAGAACAGTTAAAAAACTATGTGCTCTACTCATACATTTTAAAAGTTAATATCTAACTTTTTAACATGATTTTAAAT
>VMDR010033368.1:0-11386 GCA_007922815.1 Macrotus californicus
CAATCCCACCCCCCTCCCCCGCTCCCACCCTCCCTCTTGGTTATGTCCATGTGTCCTTTATGGTGGTTCCTGGAAACCCTTCCCCACACTGTTCCCTTCCCCCTCCCCTCTGGCCATTGTTAGATTGTTCTTAATTTCAATGTCTCTGGTTGTATTTTGTTTGCTTTTTTCTTTTGTTGATTATGTTCCAGTTAAAGGTGAGATCATATGGTATTTGTCCCTCACCGCCTGGCTTATTTTACTTAGCATAATGCTCTCTAGTTCCATCCATGCTATTGCAAAGGGCAGGCTCTCCTTTCTCTCTGCTGCATAGAATTCCATTGTGTAAATGTACCATAGCTTTTTGTTGCACTCATTGACTGATGGGCACTTAGGTTGCTTCCAGCACTTGGCTATTGTAAATTGTGCTGCTATGAACATTGGGTTTAGTGCTTTCATATGGCTTTGAGATGGATGGTTCCAGTTGACTCTCACCAAAGTCCTGTACTAGTCTTATAAGCGAGGAAGCCATGTTCCAGACAAGTAAATATAACTGTCCTAAGTATCATTTGCAATCTTAAACTTGCATTTTATGAACATTCTTTTCTGTTATCTCACTTGTTCCTCTTGATAAGTCTGAGTCAGTCTGTCAGGCAGCTAAGGAATATTTTTGTGTATGGTCCATGTACCAGGTACCATTGCAGATAAGGGATGCTGAACTGAGATAGTGTCTCTTCCCTTAGCATCTTCAGTTCTAAGTTGAGGAAGAGGCACAATAAATTTGTAACTCAAACAAAATGATCTCAAACACTGATAAATGCTATGAAGAAGAAATAGGGTGACATGCTAGGGAGTGGCAGGGTCTAGGAATCGAGGATGTTGCTTTGTCTATGACTGTTAGGGAACAGCCCGCTGAGGAAGTGATATTTGAATTGAGACCAAAATCATGGGAAGGAGGCCGCCAATGAACAATCACAGAAAGAGCCTTTTCTGGTACAAGGAACCAGAGATTTTCTCGAGGAACAGAAAGAAGACCAATGTGGGTGGAAAAGAGAGAGGAGGGGTGGTGGGAACAGATGGTGCTGGAGGGGCTGGGAGGGGTTCATGTGGGCCTTCTCAGTTATAGTGAATGCTAGGGCTGTTTTTGTACCTGTATGGGCAGTTACTAGAAGATTTTCAGCAGGGAAATATTGTGATCTGCTCTATGTTTTAGAAATACTCTAGTTACTGTTCAGAAGATAGACTGAAGTGAGGAGGTACGAGCAATAGTGGAGGCAAAAAATCAGTAGAATAAGACTTGGAGGTCAAGTGGCTTCTCCAAGGTCATGGATACAAAGGGTTGGATTGAGGAGGGAGTCTTTTGCAACCTCATTGCCCCTGGTCATGCAGAAGGTCAGTGACAGAGTAGGGAATATACTGTATATCAAGGTCTTTGGATTTCCAAGGTAATGCTACTAGCATTTGGTAGAAATACAAACTATACTTCTGAGGGCCAAACAGCAATGGACTGGTTTGTTTTTATTAATATAGCTAATAAAAGTAAAGAAAATCTGTGTACATTACTTTTTTTCTTATTTCATTTGATTATGTTTAGTTTTAAGTTATTCCTGTATCTTCCATTTTTTTAATATGTTTTGACCAATATTACTTCAAATTTATGTGCTGACTTACTTGCTAATCATAGGCTTTGGGTGGCCATTTGGAAATATTTTTCCCCATGGCAAACTTGTGTTTTTAAAACAATTCAAAGAAAAAGATTTTAGAGCTAATCAACATTTGAACTATGCTTCTTCTATGAATAGAAGTGTCTTACATAGAAATATTGAATTTTAATTTAATCATATACACAGTCTCTTTGTTAACAGTCAAATCTTTAAAATATTTTTAATTCTCTCATTAAAAATAAATTGTTTAAATACCAAATGTTCTGAAATTGTTAATATCAAATAAACAAAATTTTTCTTTGAGATTGTTGAGAACATTTCTTGAGAATATTTACACGGCAGTCACTCTTAGATCTAAGGGTTAGGATAAATCATCCATAGCAACTTTACAGAGAATTTCATGGTCTCTTCAGTAAGAGGTTAAATGCCTCAGGGCTGTTTTTCTTTATACAGGGAGCTCTCTAGTCTGCTCTTTGTTGGCATTAGTCTGTCACCAACTATGTGTCAGGCACAGATGCAACAAATAGAGACACAAAAATGAATAAAAAGAGCCTCCTGCTCTCACATAACTCACCAACGAAGATGAACAAGTCAATCAGCAATTATAGTATCAGTTGACAAATAAAATAGTATTCTACCTGGTACGACAGAAGGAAGTCTGGGAGCACCAGGCAGAGATACTACCTTGTTTTGAGGTCCTCAAAGCAGGCTTCTGGGAGGACCTGTCCCCTGAACTGATACTAGAAGGATGGGTTCCTGTTAGCAACACAAGGGTACGACTGTCACTCCTTTCTACCTTCGTTTGATTTGCAGTGGAGTGTAACACTGAGTGTACTACATAGATTGTTTACAGAGGAGACCCAGCTACAAGTTCTTGGTTGGACATGTAGCTGCAGCTATGGTAGAAACATGAGCCGTGACTCAGCACAACACCACACTGTCTTAAAGCACGTTTCCAAATGGAATCCTCCACAGTGGAGCTCCAGGTTTGCTCTGATTTGGATTTGTTGGTCTTTCTTCTAGTGGAAATTCTCTTTGACCTGATACATACAACCTTTTTCTCATTTTCTTTTTCCTTTTCTCTGGCTTTTCTCCTCATTTCCCTTCCTCCTCCTCTTTCTTCTTTTTGATTTCTCCTTTTCTCCATCTTAAAATCACATTTATAAGTGATACATGGTGCTAAAGGAAAGGGCTTAAAAACATTTGCACCGTGTTTGAGTAGAACCACCAGCAGGAATACTGTTCACAATATTTCTGATGCTCACTTAATGTATCTTTTCTTAGTCCTTGAAGCAGGGCTTTGAGGTTCAGAGAGGCTTATGGAACGTGCTGCAGCAATTGCATGCATGCAGTTTTTGCTCACACATCCCTTTTGCTATCATGTAATTAGAGTAGCATCAGCAGGAGATAGGAAATGCTCAAGCTTAGTCTTTTTGCAGAAAGGAAGCTGATCGTATGGAAGCCAAGTTTTACCAAAATAGCTCACAATAGGGGAACATGTCAGGACTGAACCTGAGTGGGTATTTTTGTTAATATTTATTTTATAGATCCTGCTAATGAGTAAACTATTTCTAGCATTCATTTGGATAGCTGATCTAAAACCCCTAGATAACTGGGTTTTATTTAGTGAATTACAGGTCTTTCTTTGATCTCTTAATTGTTATCTAGTTGGAGTGATTTAAGGCAACTGGTCCCCAAGCTTCCTCACACATTCCTGAAGGGAGGATTTCAATGTCTTCACAAATACGTTATTATTAAGAAGTTGTGTGTGATGAGATTGTATCTTAACTCGATAGTTGAATGTTGCGCTACTAAAAAGTGGATTTATTGAGTAGTTGACGATCCATGTCTAGTATGCAGGCAACTGGGCACACAGTGGGTGAAACTGGCTTATCCCATCAGAACGCAGAGCTTAGAACTTGCAAAATTCTTGGGACAATATTAGTTGTAATATAGTCAACCACTCTGTGTTAGTTCCAATGATTCTGAGGTTTCTGGATAAAGGTCCTAATTTACGTTTTAGCTTCTTCCTTCTAACAGTTTCCTCCCTCCCACTTCCTTAGAGTTTTGAATACTTAAAATTGATGGGAGTATTCCATTGGATGATGTATGAAAAGAACCATAAAATGCCTTCTCTGTCTTATCTGTGGTTGGTGATGTAGGGTGATCCATAGAGACTGGTGTTGAGATTTTTGGATTTTACTAGTCAATAAAATAAAAAACACATAGTTGCCTAATATTTATTTATTTATTTATTTTTCTGCATAGAATATTAAAAAACACTTCAGAAAGGAAAAAGCTAATGTCTACCATTGCCATTACCCAAATATATTTTAACATCAAAATGTAACAAGAATAAAATCTCAGAATAAATGAAGTCTTCGCCAAGAGAGGACAATTGGTAATGGTGCATTGATGTTTCCTCTGTGGACTGGTGACAGTTTTACCGAAGATTGTCATTCAGCCTCGGACTGTATGTATGTGAGGAGCTGCTTTCAGAAGCTCCTACATCATCACACCACTTCACGTAGTCTGTGGTGTGATTTTTGGTATCTCTTTAATGAATCGGGACCCTGCAAATGAGTCCTTGTCTTCTGTGGTGAAAGTTAATTATTAAAGTTTTTAAAGTATTGAAGAGCGAATGAATTAACATTATTTCACCTAACTATGTAGTTATCAGCTGATGCTGGCCATGTGCCAAGAGATAATGTAAAAGATATCTGAGAGTTGAAAAATATGTGCTTTGCCCACATTTGCTGGTCATCACTCAGTTAATATTATTTTGCTTCTTGTCTGGCTCCTGCTTTTTCTTTCTTTTACTTAATCACATTTCTCAAGAATTTTCACTCAGTCATTGAGAATTCAGTGATAGATTATAGTCTTCTTTTTTCTCAAAGAGTCCTTCAGTATTTCAAAGAATTTTCCAAAGAGGCCTTTTAAGTTTCTGGAGAACATTGAAGAATAGGGTAAATTATGATATGGAGATTTTTTTCAGATCCTAGAATAGTGAATTCAAAATTACACAAGTCAGTTTTTGCAAAATGGCATCATAATGCCTGTCATATGGATATACATATCATATCATTTTTGTTTTGACTATTGTATTATTGGCCACTTTTTGAAACACTGGAGTACCTTCAATGAATACGAAAAGTAGAGGATGCTGGTTTAATAATGATTTATTTTATTCTTTTTGATTTTATGTGTGCAAAACAGACATCACAGAAGGCCTCTTCATCTTTACCCTCACTGAGCGAACCATCATGCTCTTTCTGCTCCCTGGAAAACACCACAAAGACAACCAGCACCTCGTCCTGCACCTTATCTAAAGGAAGACAGTCCTGGATCAACATAGACAGTTCATCTGCTGCTGAGGACGCAGGGCCTTCTATAGCATTTGCTGTACAGTGTCACTCGCCTGCACCCTCAAAGGCAAACAGTCACCAGGCCCTGGAGAACAGCTTTGCCGCATCAGAAAGTGGATTTTTGAACTCTTTATCTAGTGATGACACATCTTCATTGAGTAGCACCCTAGACCATCTTACTGTCCCAGACAAGCCTACTGGATCAAAGATGATGGACAGAGGTAAACCAAGAAACTATTTACTCATCTTCAGAGAAGGAATATTTGGGTGTGGATGTGGAACTCTAATGTTATTTTGTAAGAAGAGTGTTTAAAGTCATGAATGATGATTCAGTAATTAAATAGTCTTGTGGGGCTGTGCCCAGGGGCTGTTTCTGTGAGGAGTTTACACGTGGAAAGCTCCAGCTTTGAGGCCATTCATTACCTGCTATAAGCATCATGAACCAAATGCTTACAGTTGCCTATGAGACAGATGGTCATAAAATAATATTTTTTCCACCAATCTGAGGAAAGACTTGACTCTTCTATTTTTGTCCCATGATTCATGCTCTGTAACTTGTAGAAATCAGATTAGGGTTTTGTAGAGTGATATTTATAATATCGCCTCCCTGTTTCCAAACAAACTTAGAGCAACCACCTTTCCTGGGCCACGACCACAGATAAAATTTGGGATAGCTAGTAGTTTGCTGAAGATGCCCATGTGGTTACCAGGAAGACAATTTGCATGCATTTTGGAGGGCAGCACTAGAACTTTTAAACTCAAAGGAGAACACAGGTTATGATTTTGAAAATAAGTTTAAGTCTCAGCAAAGGAAAGAGTTAATGGAATGTAGAAATTAATAATGTAAGGGTTCTTGATACTCTGTGATAGTTGGCCCTTACCATTTATTCAGGCTAACTTTTTTTTACTATTAGGTTCAATCATGATGTGTGTTTTCTGATGATCTGTGCCTTATTCATTGTGGTGCAGAACAAGCTCACCTGGTAGAAGATACTGAGCAGTGACCCAGTGATGAGTTTTGTTTGGATTTTTCAGCGTAGTGTTGAGAGAAAGATAATTGGCTACATTCCCATGATATTTAGCCAGAGTGGCCTGATGACATAGATGACTATGCTCCCCTGTCCCCTAGCCTAATCAGGGAAAGTTTAAGTTGTCAAATTTTCAGATGTATCCTGTTAACTTAGTATTTGTCATCAGAGCAATTTAGGCCAAGGATTATAACTGCAGACCCAATTGTGTGCTTGTGTGTGTGTGTGTGTGTGTGTGTGCATGCACATGTACAGTGCTTTAAAGAATGTGAACTTGCTCTTCAGTGCACAAGTGTTACCATTTCTTGTGATGTTTCACACAGTTGAGTTACCTGCATGGCCTCTGATGGCATTTTTCAACTGATACCCTCAATGTAGGACAATGGTCTGCTTTATGTCCAAAAAGGTAGAGGGAATTTATTGGCAAAATAACCTAGATGTGAATGAGGTGGGGTAGGGAAGAGAATAAAAGTAATGCCACTGAAGGATAGAGGGGGAGGGTCCAGTTTGGGCTGTGAGGAATGGAAAACGTAGACCCAGGCTGGCTTCGGGTTTGCGAGGTGCTGTGGGGTAGAAGTATGGGCTTAGTTTGTATTTCCTTGGACATACACCATTGAGGTCGGCAGTGCAAGAGAAAAGGAGGTAGTTTTAGGGTCAGCATGAGAGACTTCTTTTTAACATTGAGATAGTTCAAAATAGAATGTGCTCCTGGGAAACTAATGCATTCCTGTTTTCTCATTCTGAGACAACCATTTTTATTGGCTATTAATTACATATTGTTCATTGTATTTGTTTTTACAAAGATATTCTGAAGAGCGAATTTAATTATCTTCAACTCGATGACCTCTAACTTGGTACTTAGAAGATCTTCTAGATAGTAGGAGTGGGGAGACTAAAGAAAATAATGAAAAGTACCATATCTATTTTTTTACTGCTAAAAATTCTTATTTTAACCATTGGGCCATAAGGTAGAACTAAAAAGTTACACACACACACACATACACACACACACACACACACACACACACACACACAACCCCAGTATGAGGATGGTTTCAAAACCAAACCAGAGAATAAAATTCCATTCACATTCTTTCCCAAGAGATAACCCTGCAGATTCAGTCATCTTTAGGGTGAATAACCTGAGAGTCATGGGAAGATGCGTGGAGTTTTTACTCATGTCTAAATGTCACTCTCGGAATGCATATGCACTGCAGAGCCTGGCTGGGTGCCAACAGCTCTTTTAGTCTTTAAGAAGGAAGAAGCCTCATGTTTTTAAATTTTGAGTTAAATGCAGAGTGACCAACAAAATGTGTATGCTTTCTCAAACAGCTTGACATGAAAGTGTTCCTATCAGTTGAAAAGAAGAGAAAATAAAAGTATTCTCCTCTCACTGATTTGTTGGCAGTTGCGGTATGTTACAAATTTTTTGTTCATGATTTTCTCCTGCTACTGGGGACTTGGTTAAATTCCCAGAAGGGTTAAAAAACGTAAAGTCATTATTGCTATGGAAACAGCAACTGAGTCTTTGCTTGTGTTTCCAATGACCTGCTATTGAGTAATCAGATTATATGTTTTGCATTTTTTAAAACACGTGTGTGTTGGAGAATGTAGCTTTTCATTTTTGTGACTTTTAAAAATTATTTTTATCTGCCAATTAAAAAATAAATAAAAGCCCTGACATTCCTGTGTCTGAGATATTGTCCAGGGTATTTTCATGACAGAGATTGAAGTTTTGACATCGTCCAAAATAGAAGTTAGGATTTTAAAGTAAGTCTTAGTCTCAAGATGCATTTGTTGGAGAAAGAGGCTTTTTACTCTAGACAAAAAGATTCTTAAAGCGTAATAACTGAGTCCTGAAACAAGCAGACAACATGTATTATAGGCTTCTTTTTATTTAGACAATGAGAGAAATATTTTGCAGTTGGTATGCAATTAAAATTGTCGTTGCTAGAATTTTATGCTGAATTTAAATACCCGTTTAGACATCTCTCCCCTGCTGTGTAGGCTATTAAAAAATGCAGGATGTTAATTGCATTCTATTGCCTTTCCACACTGGGAGTTCAGAGTTCCAGAGCTCTCTAGATTCTTCCCTGAGTATTTCTACAAAGCCCAGTGGGGAAGAGGTGATGGGGTTAATGGAATGTTCATCTCAGCCCGATTTTACTCTCTGCTGTGCCATTCTGTTTGGCCCGTGGCTGATGCTTGTGTGCCGATGACTCACATTGTATGTTCCTACGTCCATGATGTTAATTAACAACGTGGAGACAGTTTCGTTATACTCCATGAATGGGGTGACCATACCCTGAATGCTGAAAAGCTAATAGCCACTAATAAGACTAATATCCAAATATATGCAAATATATCTTTCAAGCACAAGTACAGCCAGAATTAATCTGGGAAGCATGTTGAGTAAAACACATTTTTAATGAAAGGACAAGCACACTAGAACATGCATGACATCTCAGGAAAGTGACATAAAGGAGTCATATTTTAGAACTTAGCAGATTTTACAATAAAATTTTATATAATTTGAGCATGAACAGTGCAGATGATATATTATTTTAGACAACTACTTCAGATATGTCTGCAAGGAATTTTGTGGCATGTCTCTTTAGGCAGCAAGAAGATAATAAGGAGAAAAAGTTGAAAACTGAATTCCATTAATTTAGCTTTTTTTTTGAATACTTACCATCTATTCAAGTACTTTGTGCTAAGAGGGATACAAAGATGAGCAAGATACAATTTGTGGTTTAAAAAAACATTTTAACATTTGATAGGGAGAGTGGGAGGAATAAAACACAACCAAAAAGAGCAGAACAAAATAAGTGCCATGGAGAGATACAAACTACCGCAGGGATTTTAAAGAGCAGGGACTCAAAATATGGGAGATGCAAGAAGTGGTCTAACTGGAGGTGGATGACGTGGGAAAGAGAGGTGGAAAAGAAATTTGGCTGATGTTGAACACGGGGCTAGTCGTCAGTTTATTTCAGTAGATAATGGGTGACCATTTCTAACCAGGGTAATCATATATGTCAGCTTCAAAACACGGAGCAGAAGAGAAAAAAGGAAACCCATGTCCTCAGGAATAAGGAAATTAGAAGAGTCAGGCAGCTTCTATAATAGCTGGGGTGGCCGTGGAAACAGAGAAAGCAAAGGTTCCTATAGCATGCCTATTAAGGTGAAGGCTGATCTTGGTCTTCGTGTCTCTATTACTTATTTTAGTCCCTAGAAAATTTCCTAGTGATCCTATTGTTTTGACCTGTGATTTGAGAATGGGGATAAATATTGACTATTGGGGAAAGCTTGAATCTCTAATGGTTGACCTCAGTGGCGGCGATCTCAGGCACGTAAGACCCACCACCACCTGCTTTCTCTGCTCTGTGACCCGCCTTTGGGAAATCCTCCTTGTGGAAGTGGAATTAATTTATTTCCATTGCTTTAGAGCCCTCAGTTGTAACAGATCACAAGATACTGATCTACTCTTGATGAACATAATGTTTTCCCATCTTTGGGCTCTTTTATGAAATGCTAATGTGACATTCTTTTTCTTTTCTTTTTTTAATTAATATACAACTTTTTAGATCAGTTTTAGATTTACATAAAAAATGGCCAGAAGTTACGGAGAATCTTTGTTTATTTAAGCCCTCTTTTCTACATACAGTTGACTCTATTATTAATATCTTGCATTAGTGTGGCTTACCTGATGTGATGAACAACTAATATGGACATATTTTTATGAACTGAAGTCCATAGTTTCCATTAGGTCTCACTCTACCCTGTACAGTTCTATGGGTTTTGACAAGTGCATAATGTCATCTCTCCACCACTACAGGATAGTGTCACTGTCCTAAAAATCTTGTCTTCTCTTCTACCCTTTTCCCAAGCCCCTGATAACCACTGATCTTCTTACTCTTTGGTTTTATTTTTCCAGAATGTAATATAGTTGGAATCATGTGGTAGGTATGATTTTCAGATTGCCTTTCTTCCCGTAGCAATATGCATTTCAGTTTCCTTCATGTGTTTTGTAGGATAATAGCTCGTTGATGTTTATGTACCACAGTTTGTTGCCCATTCATTTGCTGAAGGACATCTTAGTTGCTTGCTTCTAAGTTTTTGAAATTACAAATAAGGCTGCTGTACACATGTGTATACAGATTTGAGTGTGGATATAAGAATTTCAAATCATTTGGGTAAATATCTAGGAGTGAAATTGCTGGATTGTATGGTAAGACTATGTTGAGTTTTTTGAGAAATGCCAAGTTGTACCATTTTGCATTCCCATCAGCAATGAATGAGAGTGTCTGTTGCTTCACATCTTTACCAGCATTTATTGCTATTAGTGTTTTGGATTTTTGCCATGCTAGTAGGTGGGTCATGGTAATATTTTAATTTGGAATTCCCTATTGACATATAATGTTGAGCATTTTTCCTATGTTTATTTGCTCTCTGTATATCTTTTTTTTTTTGATAAGGTGTCTGTTGAAATCTTCTACTCACTTTTTAATTTGGGTTTTTGCTTTCTCATTGAGTTCTTCATATGTTTTGAATACAAGACCTTTATCAGGTATGTGATTACAAATATTGTCTCCCAGTCTGTGGCTTCTCTTTTCATTCTCTGAATGGGAATTCTTATGCATATATCCTGGTCTACATATGCCTGCATTGCTCCAGGGGTGTATACCTAGGAATGGGATTACTGGCTATGATTTATGCCTGTCTTCACCTTCACTAGACGATAACAATTATTTTCTAGATTGGTTGCCCGAAGTTCTCTCTGCCCAGCATCAGTGACAGCTCTCAACATTCAACACCCTCACAAGTAATAGACATAGATTTTTTGCAAAACTGGCAATCTTGATTATGAATTAGCATATTTTTATGTTTGTTTATTTTCACTCTTTTACCCACACATCTTGGATTGTTTTGTTTTTCTAATGGATTTTACATATTCTAGAATTAATATTGGATACACTTTCATTGTTAGTTGTATGTATTGCCAATATCTTCTCTGCTTTTGATTTTTCATTTGTAATGGTGTCTTTTAATGAATAGAAGTCAATCTTAATGTGGTTCAATATATCAATCCTTTTCTTTATGGTTAATGCTTTTTTTTTGTCTTGATTAAGGAAACTTCTCCCTACACTGATATCATGAAGATAATCTGCCATAATTTTATAAACTTTAATGCTCTTGGAATGATTTTTACATGTGCCATAATTGGATACAATATCATCTTATTCCATATGCATGTGTAATTTTTCTAGTATAATTTATGTAAAATCCATCTTTTTCTCAAATGCCCACATGAGGTCCAATGCCATCTTTGTTACAAGTCCAGTGCTATTTG
>VMDR010033369.1:0-11392 GCA_007922815.1 Macrotus californicus
CTACACCTATTTTCTATCCTTTACTCTCATTATGTCTCATAATCTGACCTCCCACAAGCTCATTGTCTTCTGGATTCAACTCACAATCCTTCCCTCCTCTAACAAGGCTCTTATCTTTTTCTCATCCTTTCTAAAAAGTGGCTAGCTGAGTGTAATATCATAATTAACACTATACTTATCCAAGAGATCTCCTATCTCTTCTCTATGGATTGGTATTTAAATCCCAGAGAGTACACTACCGCTGTCTTAATCCATTCTGCCTTGCCCCCTAACTGATCACATAAAGAGATAGTGGGAGCTGTGAACCTCAGTATACCTGCTTGAAGAGAGAAACCACCAACAAAGGAACCACCAAGAGATAATAAAGGAAAATGGTGAACAAGTGAGTGGAAGCCACACTAACCTCCACTCAGGACCAATCTGGAATTACAACTAAATGATGGAGAAATTATCCAGAACAACAACTGAACAATGGTGAGAGAGAAACCTTATAACTTTGGACAGACAGAAGAACCAGCTTCAACACAATCTGTCCACACCTGCACAGCAACATACAAGACATGGTGGGCAAAGTGACCCTCAGTTAACCAGCTGGAGGGAAGGACCCACAAAAGAAAGGCCAAACAACAACCAAAACCCAAATACATCCAGACAGCCAACATAAATGACAACATAAATGCAGCAGGTTCAGAGGATCAAGGAGACTGCACCACTGAAACTCACAGGTTTCCTACCATAGCAGTTCACACCATAAACCCAGGGAGTCAGAATAGATCAAATTAAGAAGCACAGGCTACCAAGAAGAGTCTCACAAACAATAGCAAGACAAAAAATAAACCCCAAATGAAAGGAAAGGAGGAAGCCTCAGAAACAATGCTAAATGAAATAGAGGTAAGTCAACTATCAGATATTGAGTTCAAAGCAATCGTTATAAGGAAGCTCAATGAGCTCATAAAGAATTACCAAAAACTACAGGGAAACCATAATGAACTCATTTCAAACTATATCAACATGGAAAATGAAATAGAAACTATCAACAAGGGCAAGAGGAAATGAAGACTACAATTTCTGAATTGAACAATACAGTAGAAGGAATCAAAAGCAGGCTAGATGAAGCAGAGGATTGATCAGAGAGCTGGAGGACGTTAGAAAAAAACACCCAGAAAGAGCAAGAAAAGGAAAAAAGACTCAGAAAGAACAAAGAGGTATTAAGAGAAATACAAGACAACATGAAATGTAGTAATATCAGTATAATAGAGATACCAGAAGGACAAGAAGAGCAAGGAATAGAAAACCTGTTTGAAAAAGTAATGATGGAAAACGTCCCTAATTTGATGACAGAAAAAGTTATACAAATCCAGAAAACACAGAGAATCCAAATCAAGAGGAACCCAAGGAGGCCCACTGCAAGACATATCATAATTAAAATGACAAAACTCCAAGACAGAGAGAGAATCTTAAAGGCAGCAAGGGAGAAACAGGAAGTAACATACAAGGGAGCCCGGGAAAGACTAGTAGCTGACATCTCAATGAAAACTCTCCAAGGCAGAAGGGACTGGCAAGAAATAGTCTACGTAATGAAAAACAAAGACCTGCAACCAAGATTACTCTATCCAGCAAGGCTCTCAATTCAAATGGAAGGCCAAATAAGGAGTTTCCCAGACAAGAGAAGCCTCAAAGAATAAACTTCCTCCAAACCAGTCATGGAAGAGAAGCTAAAAGGTCTGCTTTAAGAAAAGAAAGAAAAAGAATGTCAGAGAGAGGAACACAGCTAAGAAGGAAGTAAAATGGCAACGAATAAGTACCTATGAACAGTAACCTTAAACAAAAATAGATTAAATGCTCCAATCAAAAGACAGAATAGCTGAATGGATAAAAAATCATGACCCATGCATATGCTGCCTTCAAGAGACCCACCTCAGAATAAAAGACCTACAAGACTGAAAGTGAAGGGTGGAAACAAATATCCAAGCAAATGGACAGGGAAAAAAGCCAAGGTAGCAATACTCATATCAGATAAAATAGACTTCAAAAAAGGGGCAATAAAAACAGATCTAGAAGGTCACTGCATAATACTCAAGGGAAGTTTCCATTAAGAAGACATTGTAAATATATATGCACCCAACATAGGAACACCCAAACACATAAAAAAATCTTGGAGGACTTCAAGAATGATATTGAGAGTTACACAATTACAGTAGGGGATTTTAACACCCCACTGTCAAAAATGAATAGATCTTCTAAACAAAATATCAATAAAGGTATTGTGGCATTGAACAATGTCCTAGATCAGATGAACTTAACTGATATATATATAGAGCCTTTCATCCCAAAGAAGCAAAATACACATTCTTTTCAAATGCACATGGAACATTTTCAAAGATAGACCACAAGATAGGACACAAAAGAATCCTCAACAAATTCAAGAAAATTGAAATCACATCAAGCATTTTCTCTGACCACAAGGGACTGAAACTGGAAATCAACCTCAAGGAAAAAATGCCAAAACACTCAAATGCATGCAGATTGAATAGCATGCTATTAAACAATGAATGGGTCAACAATAAGATCAAGAGAGAAATAAAAGAGTTTCTGAAAAAAAATGAAAATAAACTCACAACAATCCAAAACTTATAGGGCACAGCAAAGGCAGTCCTGAGAGGTAAGTTCATAGTGAGACAGGCCTACGTAAAAATATAGAAACATTTCAAATAAACACCCTAGCCCTACACCTACAAGAACTGGAGGAACAAAAACAAATACAGCCCAGAGCAAGAAGGAAGGAAATAACCAAGATCAGAGCAAAATTAAATGACATAGAAACTAAAAGCACAATCCTAAGGATCAATAAATCCAGGAGCTGGTTCTTTGAAAAGATAAACAAAATTGACAAGCCCTTAAGCAGACTCATCAGAAAAAAAGAGAGAGGACACAAATAAACACAATCAGAAATGAAAGAGGAGAGATTACAACTGTACCACAGAAATATAAAGGATTATAAGAAATTACTATGAAGAAATATATACCAAGAAATTTGAAAACCTGGGTGAAATGGATAAATTTCTAGAAAAATATAATCTTCCAAAACTGAAAGGAGAAGAAGAAGCAAGAAGCCTGAATAGACTAATAACAGCTGACAAAATTGAAGCAATAATCAGAAAATGCCCAATGTATGAAAGCTCTGGACTGGACGACTTCACAGGAGAATTCTACAAAGCATTTAAGGAAGAGCTAACCCCTATCCTTCACAGATTATTCCAAAAAATTCAAGAAGATGGAAGACTCCCAAACTTTTTTTATGATGCCAGCATCATCCTAATCTCAAAACCAGATAAAGACACAACAAAGAAAAAAACTATAGGCCAATATTGCTGATGAACATAGACGCTAAAATCCTCAACGAAATATTGGCAAACCGCATCCAGCAATACATTAAAAAGATCATACACCATGATCAAGTGGGATTCATCCCAGGGATGCAAGGATAGTACAATATTCACAAATCAATAAACATAATATATCACATACACACAATGAAAGACAAAAATCACAAGATCGTACCAATAGATGCGGAAAAAGCATTTGATAAGATACAGCACTCAATTATGATCAAAACACTCAGCACAGTGGGAATAGAGGGAGCATTCCTCAACATAATAAATGCTACATATACAAGAGACCTACAGCCAAAATCACACTCAATGGGCAAAAACTAAAATCTTTCCCTCTAAGATCAGGAGCAAGACAAGGATGTCCACTTTCACCACTCCTATTCAACATAGTTTTGGAAGTCTTAGCAACCAGCAATCAGACAAGAAAAGGAAATAAAAGGCATCCAAATTGGAAAAGAGGAAACAAAACTGTCATTGCTTGCAGATGACATGATAGTGTGAATAGAAAATCCTATAGACTCCAAATAGAAAACACTGTTCGACCTAATAAAGGAATTTGGCAAAACAGCATGATACAAAGTCATTATTCTGAAATCAAAGGCATTTTTGAACACCTACAATGAAATATTAGAAACAGAAATCAGAAAAAAAATCTCATTTGATATAGCAACAAGAAAAATAAAGTACCTAAGAGTAAACCTAACCAAGGAGTTAAAAGGCTTGTACTCAGAAAACTACACAACACTGAAGAAAGAAATTAAGGAAGACACACACAAATGGAAGCATATACCATGCTTATGGATAAGAAAAATGAACATCATCAAAATGTTCATACTACCCAAAGTAATTTATAGATTCAACACTATTCCTATCAAAGTATCAATGACATATTTCACAGATATGGAACAAACATTTCAAAAATTTGTATGAAACCATAAATGACCCCAAACAGTTGCAGCAATTTTAAGAAAGAAGAACAAAGTAGGAGGGATCACAATACCTGATATCAAATTGTATTACAAGGCCACTGTAATCCAAACAGCCTGGTACTGGCATAAGAACAGACACATGGACCAATGGAACAGAATAGAGAGCCCAGAAATCAACCCAAGTCTCTATGGTCAATAAATATTTGACAAAGGGGGAAGAAGCATAAAATGGAATAAAAATAGCCTCTTCAACAAATGGTATTGGGAGATCTGGACAGCTACATGCAAAAAAAAAAAAAATGAAACTAGACCATCAATTTACACGATACACAAAAATAAATTCAAGGTGGATAAAAGACTTAAAAGTGAGTCATGACACCATAAAAGTCCTAGAGGGAAACATTGGCAGGAAAATCTCAGATATGCCATGCAGTAATGTTTTCACTGATATGTCCCCTAGAGCAAATGACATAAAGGAAAGAATAAACAAATGGGATCTCATCAAAATAAAAAGCTTCTGCAGGGCTAAAGAAAACAGCATTAAAATGAAAAGAGAACCATCTGTATGGGAAAACATATTTGTCAATGATACCTCAGACAAGGGTTTGATCTCCAAAATATATAAAGAACTCACAGGACTCCACTCCAGAAAGACAAACAACCCAGTTAAGAAACGGACAAAAGACCTGAACAGACACTTCTCTAAGGAGGACATACAGAGGGCCCAGAGGCATATGAAAAGATGCTCAGCATCACTAGCCATCAGGGAGATACAAATTAAAACCACCATGAGATATCACTTTACAGTGGTCAGAATGGCCATCATAAACAAATCAACAAGCAACAAGTGTTGGAGAGGATGTGGAGAAAAGGGAACCCTAGTTCACTGTTGGTGAGAATGCAGATTGGTGCAGCCAGTATGGAAAACAGCATGGAATTTCATCAGAAAACTAAAAATGGAACTGCCTTTTGACCCGGCAATTCCACTGCTTGGATTATATCCTAAAAACCTTGAAACACCAATCCAAAAGAACCTATACACTCCAATGTTTATAGCAGCACAATTTACAATAGCCAAGAACTGGAAGCAACCTAAGTTCCCATCAGTAAATGAATGGATCAAAAAACTATGGTACATTTACACAATGGAATACTATGCAGCAGAAAGAGAGAAGGAGCTCCTACCCTTTGCGACAGCATGGATGAAACTAGGGAGCATTATGCTAAGTGAAATAAGCCAGTCGGTGAAAGACAAATACCATATGATCTCACCTTTTTGCTAATCAGCAAAATAAACACACAAGCAAATCATAACCAGAGACATTGAAATTAAGAACAATCTGGCAGTAACCAGAGCGGAGGTAGGAGAGGATAATGGGGGGAAGGGGTGGAGTTTTCAGGAACTACTATAAAGGACACATGGATAAAACCAAAGGGGGTGGAATCAGGGGAGGGATTGCTGTGGTGGGGTGGAGTTGCGGGGGGTAAATGCAGACAACTGTACTTGAACAATAAAATAATTTAAAAACAAAGCAAAACGTGTTTTTAACTTCCATATCTTTATGTGTTTTTCTGTGTTCTTCTTGTGCTTCATTTCTAGTTTCATAGCATTGTTTCCAGAGAAAAAGCTTGTTAAGATTTTAATCTTCTTAAACTTGTTGATACTTATTTGTGTCCTAGCATGTGATCTATCCTAGGAGATGTTCCATGTGCACTTTAAAAGTATGTATATTTGGCTACTTTGGGGTAAAATTCTCTGAAGATATCAATTAAATTCACTTGACATAGTGTGCCGTTTAAGACTGCTATCTCCGTGTTGATTTTCTGTCTGGAAGATCTATCCATTGAAGTCAATGGGACATTAAAATCCCAACTATGACTGTATTTCTATTGATTTCTTTCTTCGTGTCCCTCAAAATTTGCTATACATATTTAGGTTCTCCTCTGTTGGGTGTATAAATATTTACTAAGATTATATCCTCTTGTTGGATTGTTCCCTTTATCTTATGAAGTGTCCTTTGTCTCTTTCTGTAGCTTTGGTTTTGAAGTTTATTTTGTTGGATATAAGCATTGCTACCCCAGCTTTGTTTTTCTCCTTTCCATTTGCATGAAACACCTTTTTCCATCCCTTTACTTGTAGGCTGTGTCTATCTTTCAACCTGAGGTGGGTCTCTTGGTGGCAGTAAGTATGTGAGTCTTGTTCTGTTATCCATTCAGTTACCCTTTGTCTTTTGGTTGGAGCATTTAATACATTTACATTTAAGGTGGTTATTGATAGATATAGATTTAAGACATTTCATTGTTAGATTATATTCCTCTGGGTTTTTTTCTTTCTCTTTTTCTTCTTGAAGCAAGCCCTTTAATGTTTATGGTAGTACTGGTTTGGTGTTAACAAACTCCTTTAGCTTTTTCTTGCCTGGGAAGCTTATTTCTTATTTCTCTTTTGATTTTAAATGATAACCTTGCTGAGTAAATTAGCCTTGGTTGTAGCTCCTTGTTCTTCAACACCTTGAATATTTCATGTCATTTCCTTCTGTCCTAAAATGTTCCTGTTGAGAAGTCAGATGACAATCTAATTGGTGCTCCCTTGTATGTAACTATCTACTTTTCTCTTGCAGCTTTTAAGATTCTCTCCTTGTATTTAAGCCTTGCCATTTTAATTATGATATGTCTTCATTGAGGCCTCTTTGGATCCAACTTATTTGGGACTCTAATCTTCCTGAACTTGAATGTCTTTTTCCTTTACCTGATTAGGGAAGTTTTCAATCATTATTTTGTGAAATAAGTTCTTGATCCCTTGCTCACTCTCTTTTCCTCCCGGTACTCCCATGATGTGAATGCTGTTGTGCTTCATGTTGTCCACAACATTTCTTAAGCTCTCCTCATTTTTTAAAATTTGTTTTTTCTTTTGCTGCTCTGCTTGGATGTTTTTTTCTACCTTGTCTTCCAAATCACTGGTTAAATCCTCTGCTTCACTTAATCTACTGTTTATTCCTTCTGGTGCATTATTTATTTCAGATGTTGCATTCTTTAATTCTGGCTGGTCCTTTTTTATGTTGGTTTCTATGTCTTTTTTCATGCTGTTGAGTATCTTTATTATCACTACTCTAAACTCTCTGATAAATTGCTTACCTCCATTTCATCTGGCTCTTCTTCTGGAGAATTCTCTTGTTCTTTCATGTGGGTCCATTTTATTGTCTTCCCATTTTGGCTGCTTCTTTATATTTGCTTCTATATATCAGGTAGATCTGCAAAGACTGTGGTTCAGACCTTTATCAGATACTTACTGTGACTGGCCCTGGGCAACGTATTTGGAGCTATCAGCAATCCAGAGTATGTGGCTCCCTCTGTTGAGCCTGTTCCTGTGTAGAAAGAACCAGGCTGTTCACCAAGTGTATCATTTACCAGCACCCAGCCCGGGGAAGGGTCAACTAAAGTGTAGAGCTCCCAAACATTAACATTATTTGTTAAACTTAATGACTAATATAGCCTCAAGCTCCTCTCAGCAGCCCAGCTTAAGCTCCACAGGTCAGGGCATAGTAATTCCTGTGGCTGGGGCTATTGCTTCCCCTCAAGCTGATACCATCAGAGAGGACTTCTCAGAGAACCTTCATCTGAGAAAGATGACTTCTGAGGAATGACTCAGCACAGGGATCCAGGCAGCTGTTCCTTCAGCTCTCTCCCCAGAGCCAGCATCCCCAGACTCTCCTCATCCACTCTGCTCTTGCTCTACCAGAGCCCAGGGTGAGTGGTTGCAAATGAGATTTTGTGCATTGGTTCTTTAAGAGGCTCTCTGCAGCTCCAGCTTTCTCTCCTTGGCAGACAGGAACCCTGCTGCATTACACAGCTGGATGTTATCTGGGTTCCTTTCCTGGCTCTGGTGTTCTAGGCTGGGGAGCCCAGCTTTGGGTTTAGACCCCAGAGTTCTCAGGAGAAGCCCCTTGGCTGCTGAATATCCATCCAGAACTTCAGCTGCCACCCATCAGAGCCTAGTGAGCCTTCTTGTGCTACCTCCGCACCTCTTACCAGTCACATTGTAGTGAAGTGGTTTCTTCTGTCTGCTCTTGGTTACAAGACTTCTCTCCAGCTACTGTTCAGCTGGTTGTTCAGGATGATTTCTCTACAATTTAGTTGTGATTCCAGATTGGTCTTGGGAGGTTAGTGTAGCTTCCACTCACTCCTGCACCATCTTAGCTCTCTCACTTAATGTTTGGAATAATAATTTCCATGTTTCAATTTTAGATTCTAAAATTACCAATTAAATAGAACATTGAGTTCTGAGGACTATGGAAATGAACATGATATTGAAGAAAATGTTGAAAAAGTCTTGGCTATACAGCCTTGAGTGAGTCATTTATCTTTTTTGGGTCAGAATTTCCTCATCTATAAAATGAGGAGGTCAGACTGAATTGTCTCAAAGATTGTTTTTTTTTTTTTAATCTGAATTTTCTTCAACACTAACCTAAACTCTGTTCTCTTTTTTTTACTTTTTACCTTTTTTGTAAAAAAGATGTTTAATAGTAAGAGTGTAACAATTCAGTATTTTACAAGGACTCCCTTTTCAATCATCCTTGTCATGTTTATTAATGTATGAAGTTGAGATATTTTTCTTTTTTTATATAGAGCCATGAAAGTAAATTTTTTCCACATTGACTTTTATTGCCATGGTCTTCTTTTTCTCCAAATGTTTTCCAGAACATTTCTCCTCTCTAATGTGGGTGTTGACAAGCAATGATGGAAATGTCCAACATGTCAGACCATGCTTGTCAAGGTTCCTAACTGCCATGAATGGGTGGCCTCCTTCGAAAGCTACAGGACCTCTCATCAAAGGGTAGGACACTTTCTCCATTGTTCAAAGCTCCAAAATAAAAGTGATGGAAGCTCTGCACATTGCTGGTGCCGACACTCAAGATCTACTCCGGCAGTCTGACCTCAGTGCTTGTATTAGAACTACAAGAGTAAAGATTGCTGCAAGTGGCAAATGCCAAGGAACAAGTTTCAGTCTTCCTTAACATACAAGATGTAACAATTTTGTTGGTACAGGCTGCTTTCTAGCTTTGAATAAATATGGCATGAGTTTCAAAAACTTTCAAACTATGGCTCTTCTTTTCAATTCAAAGGGAAACTGAAAAATATCTGACATTAAAACTGAAAATAGACTTCTGGCCAAGATGGAGGCATAGGTAGACACACTGTGCCTCCTCACACAACCAAAAGAAAGACAACAACAAATTTAAAAAGAAAAAAACAACCAGAACTGACAGAAAATCAAACTGTATAGAAGTCTGACAACCAAGGAGTTAAAGGAGAAACACTCATCCAAACCAGTAGGAGAGGCAGAGATGGGTGGCTGGGTGGAAAGGACTTGTGGCAAGGTAGTGCCTGGGGGACTAGGACAGGTGGCGGCTGGCAGACTGGGCGATCCGACATTTGCATGCAGATAAACCGGGAGGAACAACTAGAGAGCAAGACAGACCGGAGCGCACATCCAAGGTTCCAATGCGGGGAAATAAAGCCTCAAGCCTCTGACTGAAAACACCTGTGGGGGTTGAGGCGGTGGTGGAAAAAACTCTCAGCCTCACAGGAGAGTTTGTGGGAGAGACCCATAGGGTTCTAAAATGTACACAAACCCACCCACCTGGGAATCAGCACCAGAAGTGCCCAATTTGCTTGTTGGTAGCAGGAGAAGTGACTGAAAACTGGCAGAGAGCAAAGCAAGTGGAACTGTTCCTTCTCAGACCCCTCCCCCACACACAGCATCACAATACAGTGACATGGGTTGCACTGTCCTGGTGAACACCTAAGGCTCCACCCCTTACTACATAACAGGCATGCCAAGACAAAAAAAAAAAAATGGCCCAAATGAAAGAACAGTTCAAAGCTCCAGAAAAAATACAACTAAGTGACAAAGAGATAGTCAACCTATTAGATGCAGAGTTCAAAACACTGGTTTTCAGAATGCTCCAGGAACTCACTGGGTCCTTCAACAGCATAAAAAAGACCCAGGCAGCAATGAAGGTTGCATGATATGAAATAAAGAAAAATCTACAGAGAACCAGCAGTGATGGGAAGGAAACCAGGACTCAAATCAAAGGCTTGGACCAGAAGGAAGAAAGAAACATTCAACCAGAACAGAATGAAGAAACAAGAATTCAAAAAAATGGAAAGAGGCTTAGGAATCTCCAGGACATTTTTAAACATTCCAACATCTGAATCATAGGAATGCCAGAAGGAGAAGAGGAAGACCAAGAAATTGAAAACTTATTTGAACAAATAATGAAGGAGAACTTCCCGAATCTGGCAAAGGAAATAGACTTTCAGGAAGTCCAGGAAGCTCAGAGAATCCCAAAGAGGTAGACCCAAGGAAGAACACATCAAGGCACATTATAATTACATTACCCAAGATGAAAGATAAAGAGAGAATCTTAAAAGCAGCAAAAGAAAAGGAGATAGTTAGCTACAAAGGAGTGCCCATTGGACTTTTAGCTGATTTCTCAAAAGAAACCTTACAGGCAAGAAGGGGCTGGAAAGAAGTATTCCAAGTCATGAAAGGCAAGGACCTACATCCAACAATACTCTATCTAGCAAAGCTATCATTTAGAATGGAAGGGCCTCCATTCTAAATAATATGCCTCTCAGATAGGTTAAGTTCAAGGAGTTCATCATCACCAAGCTCTTATTCTATGAAATGTTAAAGGGACTTATCTAAGAAAAAGAGATAAAAAATATAAGCAGTAAAATGACAACAAACTCACAACTATTAACAACTGAACCTTAAAAAAAACAACTAAGCAAACAAATACAACAGGAACAGAATCACAGAAATGGAGATCACATGGAGGGTTATCAGTTGGGGAGTGGGAGAGGGAAAGAGGGGAGGAAGGTACAGGGAATAAGAAGCATAAATGGTAGGTAGAAGGTAGACAAGGGGAGGTTAAGAATAGTATAGGAAATGTAGAAGCCAAAGATCTTATATGTATGACCCATGGACATGAACTAAAATGGGGGAATGTGGGTGGGAGGGTGTGTACAGGGTGGAGGGGAATAAAGGAGGGCAAAGGAGACAATTGT
>VMDR010033370.1:0-11384 GCA_007922815.1 Macrotus californicus
CAAATCAATTAACATAAGCTTTGGCAAAGGAGGCATTCACAATTTCATATCTAGAAATAAGATTGTTTTCCGTATTGTATACTGCTCTTCAAAAATTATGTGTCACCAAGAAATCATGCTTAGCACTGTTTAATCAATTTATTCATTGATGCAAACATCCAAGATTGTTGATGAATACCTACTAAACTCCAGACATTGTGCATGACATGGTAAAAAATCATAAACACTGCCTTCTGCCGTCCTGCAAGGCAAAGTCTAGGAACAGGTACAGACAACTAGATAAATGGAGTGTGGTGTGCTGTGTTTAGTACTAAGATATAGGTATTGCATAGAAGAGGGAGGAAGGAAGTTCCCTAAGGATCCAATGCTTAGCAGAATGCCTGGCAAATAGTAACTACTCAAAAAAATAGTTAGTAGATAAATAAGGGATCGCCTTGGGGTAAGTTTCGAACAGTAGTCCTAAATCAAAAATACTAAGATCCTAAGCTAGGCACTTTCAGGTTGTAAAGAGAATAGTCAGGTCCCTTTTATTTGAGCTGGTAGTACATGGAGGCATCTCAGCACCCACAATAGTCTTAGCATCCACAAAGCTGGGCTTCGCTGAGAAACAGAACTGAGCAAATCATTGTCTTTGCTCCACCTGTAAATACCTCTGATTCCCCTGGTTTTGCCAGGAACCCTTGCTGGTCTTTCTCCCCTATATATTGCTTCCTCTCTGTGTGTCTCTGTTTTTCCTCCATGCCTCTGAGTCCCCTTTCATGTGTCTCTATGTTTAACTTCATGACAAAGACTCTGTTCAGTGCAGAGAAAACATAATGTACAGAGTGAATATTCAAGGACAACTTATAGCCCACTGCCCATCTTTGTAGGTCCTTCCTTTGAATCCTAGAATTGTGGGTAGCCATGTGAAGTCATTTGACCAGATTATGGTCAAATATGTATAAAAAATAATAACTGTGCACATGGCACAGCCTCAAAGACTATATCTACTACTACACAATCACAACAAAGGGAGTGCCAGTGGGATTGTGAGAATAATTAAAATAATATAACCTCTTGGGATATCCTTATTAGTACTTGCAGTAGCAGTAGCTACTATTTGTTGAATATGTAATTATGTAGTAAGTGCTGTGCTAAGCCTTTTTTATATTATCTCAATGAATTCCAATCTAATGGTGGGAAAACTAGACCTCAGAAAATTTAAGAGATTTGGTTACAGAGTTCGTGGAGAAAAAGCTGGGATTGAATTCTAGTTGACTCCAAATCCTACACTCTAGAGTGTAATCCTACACTCTAGTTTCTAAAAGTGAAGCTCCACACTGGATTTTAGGGGAACTACCACAGATACCAGCACATCATGTTAACCCAGAAATGGAGTGCTCATATATACTGCATACAGAGAAGACCAGCCTATGTGCACATGACCAGTCTGTCGTGTTATGAACAATCAGAGCCCCAAGATCCTCAGCTGGCTGTTTACTTGGCAGTGATGAGAATGATTTAGTCAGTTCATATCAACATATTTAAATCTACTTAATAGTTATTTGTGTCTATGTTCTAGATATTGTGGGCATGCAAAGATGAATGAGACGTGGACCACAGCCTCAAAAATATAGAGCGGGGAGACAGGTGCACACTTTAATCATGACCGTTCCAAGTGGGATGAGTAAACGTTACATAGTAGGGACATTAACAAAGTCACAAAGGCCAGAGTAAGAGGAAGATTAGTTTTACTTGAACTGGGGATTGGAAAGGCCTTTGAGGAAACCGGAATTAACTTGGGCCTTGTAGTAGGTTGGATATTGGCTTTCAAAAAGAGGAAAATACAACTGAAGACAGAGATATAGAAAATGACAAGAATGTTAAGGAAATAATAAGTAGCCCTTTGTGTCTAGAGTACACCTAAATGGGCATGTAGCTAAGGGGAGAAAGAAGTTGGAGAAGCATGACAAGAAGATTAGGGAGAACCTTGCTTGTCACAGAGGGGTCCGGGCCTCTCTTTTGGCAGGTATGACTATTACAAAAAATGTTGTTCTGCCAAATGGATCTTCCCTAAAATCTAAATCGGGAAACCACACAAAGGTTGTCGGTAGTCCCTCCACACTAAACTGTAGGATCACTTGCAATCATGTGCAGTTGCTGTGTAACGAGCCAACAAGTATTTGTAACCCCTCTACTGAAAATTGGAGCTCATGACGACTGTCCAGGGTGTCCTCTTGGAATATTGTAGATATGGAGAACACCGATGACACCTGTATATGCACATACTTACACCCAACAAAGGGGGTGGATTGAAAGAGAGAGAGATGATGGTGTTAGAACAGACAGGATTTTTATTGACTTGTCTTTCATCTTGTGGAAGAAACGAGCATATGTAGCATGTCTATTTATAGATCTCTAAAAAATGATTTCTAGCCAGGTAATATTGCAAAATCAGGGAATGCATATGTAACATAATGAATATTTAAATGTAATGAGAATTTCAATCCTCCTGAAACTAAGGTATTTCAGTGGCAACATCAGAAGAGAACTGACTCCAAAGGGCTGAAAACTGTTACCATGGCAACTCCCAGGCTGACTCATTCATAGAGGACTCCTTAAACTTGTGACATGAGAGAAACTGCTGGAGGATTTTTAACACTGTACCAAAATACACATTGCTCCAAGCAGATGAGAAAATACAGCAGCATAGCCTTTTTTCCCTAAAGCTCTCGCTGACGTTTTGATAGAGGACCCTTCCTGCCCCTCAGTGTCTCCCACATTCAGGATGGGGAAATAACCCCAGATGAAGTGTGGAATATTGAAGGGAACTCAAGATGCTCTTAGGAAATAAAATCCTGCATTATGCTTAAAGATATCACTTTAGTGGCTATTCTGCTTGCTGACCCTTGATTTTTCCTCACGTCTGATTTGGGAATTTAATTTCCAATATGCTTCAGAGTTACATGTTTTAAAAATAAACGTGCAAAGCCAGAAGTCAGTTGGAAGAACAGGAAAACAGTACCAGACAGTAAAGATAATAGAACTCTCTCTCTCAATCTCCTCCTTTCCCTCATTTAGTATTCATAAAAATGTGTTTTTGTAGGTGACGCTAAGACGTTTTTAGGCCTACAATCCTTTTGCTGCAGTGGAAAGAGAGTACAAAAGGAAAATGATTAAATAGGAAATGCCATAAAGGGAGACAGGAATGGATCTTATAGGACTAACGAAAGCATAGACATTGCTCACTTAGGGATTTGAAGGATGTGTAGGGAATACTCAGGTCACTGGTTCTCAAATTATGATCTGAAAATTATTGAGAAAATTATGAGTATAACACTCTCCTTGGAAGCATCTGTCAAAAATACAGATTTCAGGACTGTTTCCCTCAGAATCATATTTAGTAGCCCAAGTAGTCCTGGTGGTAATTACGTTCACTGAGTGAGGGAATCACTGATCTAACTATCCTGCTCCTTTTGCCAGATAAAAGGGCTCCCTGTCTGAAAGTTTGATTTGCCAAAGATCATCCATATTTTTAAAGTCCACTTCTCCAGATATTCAGGTTATTCTCATTAGCAAACCAAGTCTACCATATGAATTTTTTAAAGGCAGTGTATTTAGAAAAAAATTTAAGTGATATAAAGCTAAGAGAATGACTAACTTAATACCTTTTAAATATGTTTAAAATAAATGTGTTAGAATGTGACTCCACAATTTAATTAGAAATTTGACTGGCTGAGTTGTACATTATTCAAGGCAGTTTCTTTTTTCTCGTCCATTTTTTTTGTAGCTGATGCCGAACTGAAACATCCACCCACCTCCCTTAGTGGGTGGACAGGGCCCCCTAAAAGAAAATAATATAGTTTTAGAAGTGAGTCTTACTTGCTATTTACATCTTACACTTTACATGACACAATAGTTTTCTCAGGTAAAGATTGGAATTTTGTTAATATGCATTTGGGGAGTTATCTATACATTTTGATACTTATACTAGTCATCCTCAGTACTATCCCGTTCCTTGAGTGATAACAAATGAAATGCCCTGCATTCACACATTTTGGTTTTTAGCCAGTGGAAAAAGAAAGACTGATATGCGCTAAGCTTCTGTCCTAAGTCCTTGTCTTAAGACTTAATCCTCAATCTATAAATTAACTTTGATCATTTTACTTAATCTAGTAGCCACGATGTTGATGAGGACTCACTAATCTGTACTCCTGATGTCTATATTCTGTTATATCAGCTACAGTATTGACATGTCTACTTCAAGCACTTCAAATTACTATCCAAACCAAATCATAAACGTTTTCCTAAATTTTGGTACTTTTCTAACACTTGCCTTCCTTTCTGCATCACCCATATCTACAGCAACCAATTTAAGTCTATTCTCTTTCCTTTCAATGTTTTACCTCTGTTTTCTCTTTGTACAACCCCTCCTCCTGGACCCCTATTCAGATTCATAGTATATTTTACCACTACAATTTTAAATTGTTTTTTAAATGGGCTGGCTGCCTGGTGATTTTCCCCACACTCTAGTCCAATCATTGATTCATTCAATAAGTAGTTTGGGGGCACCCACTAGACTGCAGGCTTGGTTCTCAGCACTGAAAAATTGCAAAATAGGTACTCCCTCATGGAGGACACAGCCTAGTGGAGGAAATGGAAGAACACCCAGCCAATTTCCCTGTACAGTGATGCCGGCTACAGTGACAAGGTGCTGTGGGTGCACAGTAGGAAACTAACCCAGACTTTCTTACTTCTGACTAGGGAAAAAGTTATAATTTAGCTTTCAATCTGAGGTCTGTACCAGTGGAGGGTAATGAGGCCAAGGGGCAAGAAAGGAGAAATGAGTGTTCCAGGCCAAGAAGACTTCATAGCAAGAGAAAACACCTTGTGTTTGAGAAACTGAGACAGGGTGGCTATATGACAGAGTAAGGATGGAATCAAATAAGAAGTACAACTGTAGAGATGGGAACAGAGAAAGCACGCTGTGTGCCTTTAGGGAATTCATGTTTTTATCCTCATAACATTGAGGAGCCATTGAACATTGAACCTTGAAGGCAACATAATCATAATGCAATTTAAAAGACTGAAATACCACTTTACCTGCCACACAAAAAAAAATGCATTGGAGAAGAATAAGACTGAAAGCAGACGGCTAGTTAGGAGCCTATTGGAGGAAATCAGTTGAAAAATGATAAAGGCCAAACTAAATTACAGCAACTGTAAACAGAATAAAGAGATATTTTTATAAAATAGTGATGCCAGGTTTTACTGATTTATTTAATGCGAAAAGTAAAGAGGAGAAAAGAGTCAAAAAGATTCCTAGTTTCTGAGTGGATCGACGAGGTGGATGACTGCATCATTCACTGAGCATGGGAGTGGAAATGGAGAAGGCGATTTAAGGGTTGGCGGTCATGACTCTGTTTTGGGCCATGGATAGTTCCCTCTTCTAGCATCCCATCTTCTTAGCATTAGAGGCAGGCAAGTAGCCTCTACCCTCAACCGGTTCATGCTCACCCACTTCTCCTAGAGTGTTAGGCAAAACAAACACCACCCAAATTAAGAGATTCTTAACCTGTAGGCACGTGCCCGGATTGCTTTTCATCTTACTGTCACTTAGAAGTAATTTCTAGCAAAGGAAATATTGTTGCTACCACAGCTAATGATGAAGGAGCCTTTTACTTGGAAGTGGGGAAATATCTTGAATGTGAAAGTCATTCTACCAACAGGAAATAATTCTCCTTTCTGTACTCCTCAAGGGTTATTTTGAAGCAAAAATGTTGTTCCCTCAGCTAACATCTGAAAAATTGTCCAGGGCAGTGATGAACAATTGATTGTATTTGGCATCCCATAGAGTTGCTGTGGCACATAGCTAAGAGCATGACCATGGCCTTCACTGCCATTGCCAGTCGATGAAGGGGAGTTCATGGATAAAACATCAGAGGGTACTGAACAGTCTACATTAGAACTGAATGTTAATGATTAATTAGCATCCATATAAAAGCAAAGCAGAAGTCAGTATTAAGCAAAAGAAAAAAGCCCTGTCCTAGGATGAAAACCTTTTGTGCTTATAATACATGCTTAAACCATTCTGTGTTACGTGACATGGTAGAAAGAACTAGGAATTTAAAGTAAGACAGAGTTGGGTTCAAAACACAGCTCTGACATTTTCCTGCAGAGTTGCTTTGGGCATCCTTAAACCTCAGAGTCTCACCTGTAAAAAGGGAATATTAATTTCACCTTCATAGAGTTGTTGTAAGGTTTAAATAATATATAGAAAATACCTCATAAAGTATTGGTCATATAATTTATGTTCAATAACAGGCAACTTTTACTAAATTTAACAACTTAGCTAAAGAAAATAAAAATATATGTTATGCACTGCATTATTCTTTAACACTGTATTAAGCTACTTTGTTTTCCTTATTTATTCAATTATAATTTCATAGTTTTTTAAAACTATTAATACATTATTTCATTTCATCATTTCAGCAGACTTGTTGATAGTTTTCCAGCCTGTCACACACATAAGGAGATTGATTTTCAAACTACTTGTCAGATTTGCTCCAAGATCACATAATTAATGAACAATGAATCCTGAACTAGATTCCACCTGTTTTAGCCAAAGACCTAGTTGACAACTCAGTTTGTTTCAGCATGGGGTTAGCATGGAGGCTTCATTCCAGTCTGTATCCACACAGATATGCATGTTTAGGCTGGGATCCAGGATGTCTGTGATGCTACACAAGAGGGAAATTAAGTTTATCAGAATTATTAGCTTTAGAATTTATAAACAATTTTTTACACTGTCAAAGAAATTCCTAGAGTTTGTTTTTTTCCTCTTCCTCTCATTACATGGCATAACGTTGCCAAGATCCTTCTCTCCAGCAAAGTCTGCCAAGTCACTTTTTAGCCAGATCCAATCAACGACCAACAGAAGTCAGAGCAGATGCTCAATGAGTTTGAGCCCCTAGAGATAGTCAATATGGATATTTATGTGGTTCTCTGGTTCTGTAAACCTAACTTTAATCTTCACGCTTGCTCTAAGTTTGAATTTAGTTCAATATTTAGAAAATAATGTACCAAAGGAGCAGCCTATGGTTTTATTTTTATTTACTTTGGCAAGTTATATTAAGCTCCAGAGGATAGCATTAGATGTAATGATGTAATAAACACCAGTGTTTGTAATCTATTGAAAGACAGATTTATTGCATTATTTATATTTGTAAAAATTTTTAAAACAATTTCAATGAACATTAACAAAATTATGATTAATATCCATATTATGTATACATAGTATCCTTGTAGCCATCAAATGGAATGACTATATCTCTCTCCCTTTTGAACTGGAGGAATTTCTGTGCTGCAGCATTAAGGAAAGAAAAATTCACAGAACTGAATATGACGCTATTTTTAAAAGCAAGGACGAATTTCCATCCACATGTTTATGTATTCCTAGATAATTGTATGAGTGTGAGCAAACATACAAAATGTTGCCACCAAATTACTAATTGGCTAGTGAGTGAAAATAGGCTAGTGAATGAAGAATGAGAGGTTGGTAAACAATAACTAAACAGACGCATAAATAAATAACTATGGAAAAAGGTAACAAGTGCTTATAATAAAGATAAGTAGCATATACAGAGTATTTACTTTTTAAGTATATGGAAAGGAAAGGTAGCCACCAAAATTTTCATAAGTGCACATGATAAAGTTGACATTTGGGTATCATAACGTACTACCCATTCTATTTTGAGAGTTCCTTGGGAACTCCAAGAAATCATTACCCACAGTCTCTTTTAGACTGATAATTTGATGGAAATACATCTTTGTCTTAGAAAGTCAGAAAATAAGATTCCTAAAAGCAGCCTAAGGATTTCTTAAAACATATAAGAAATATTTGACTTTTGAGAGAGATATCACTGCACCCACTAACACTCTCTCCTTTTCCACCCTACTAGTTTTAAGTTAAGAATTTCTAAGATCTCATTAAGTTCCAACAAAACAGTTCTAGACATAAAAATCTGCGCTACTTAGTGCTCCATTTAAACTCTATACACATTGCAAGATCACCAATCCCAAGAGAAAAATTACCTTCCTGGGTTAGAAAATGATGACAATTTTTTTAAATCTCTTTTAAGTAATGTGAGTGTGTTTTGTTAGAATCTTGGTTTAATTCTAATTCTCATATTCTATCCCAGTTTAGCTCACTTTATAGCTTGGCACTCTCAGGTTTCCATGCACACCATATGCTGGGTACAATTCTAGTCACGAATTCATAGTCCAGCTCAGGATGGTCAGACTAAACCAACACATTCTGAGTATTTCACTAGACCATCCATGTAGCTGGCTTTATTTCTGCTTGTATTTAGATGTTGGGGAAAATGGAAACACTAACTTTTTATGCACTTCTAGATTGAAGGAACTTCTAAAAATCTAGTGTGTCTTATGTAATTATGTTGTTTAAAATGTCAGTGAAGTTTATGAATTATCTTCCTGATGAATTCATCATCAATCTAACAATTTATTGACAACTTTAAATATTGACTAACTTGCAAATGAGCTTGAAAGTTTCACTGAATAGAGATCCATTTTTAAAGCTTTAGTATTAAAAGGCTTACACTTCCAAAGCATTGGAACTCTCAATGTAATTTCATTTGATATAATTCAAAATATGTCTATTAACTTTTTGTCAAAAGTCACTATTAATTCATTTCTAAAAAGTAAGTTTGTTTTTTAAAAAATATTTTTTTTATTTATTCTTAGACAGAGGGTAATGGAGGGAGAGAGGGAGAGAAACATCAATGTGTGGTTGCCTCTCACATACCCCTTATTGGGGACCTGGCCCACAACCCAGGGATGTGCCCTGACTGGGAATTGAACTGGCGACTCTTTGGTTCACAGGCCAGCACTCAATCCACTGAGCCACACTAGCCAGGGCCATTTGTAGAAAGTAAGTTTGCTTTTAATGACATATATTTTTACCATCTCCTAGAAATGTATCAATTTCCTATATTAGTGGGAATTATAAACTCATTAATCCTGAGTTGTTAGAGAATGGAAATTTTGGATTATTAATTATTTTAGCTCACTGAAAGTCCCTATATATGTTATCCAAAGGTGTCCAATTTTTTGGTATTTAAGAAAGTTTCCACTAACATGCTTAGTGCTGATATCAAGTGCCCCCAGACATGCAACACAACATAATTCACACTCGGCTAACATGTTTGAGCACCTGCTATCTACTGTGCCCTATGCTAGGGCCTAAAATTGCAAACTTTTGTCCTTAGGGAGCTCAATCTAGTGGGACTGAGAAATGATTACAAAAAAAGCACTACAATCAAAGTAGAAGAGTGTTGTGGAAACTCAAAGTACTGAATGACTAATCTTAGAATCAAATTTCCCAGGGTTTCTGTCGCCTTCTCACCTTGCACTGTCTCCATGGTGAGCTATTACATTTCCAGGGCTTCATCTATCACTGTGACTCACGCAGCTGTGTTTCTCCCTGAGTCCTATTCAGCCCATAAGGACTTACTTGGCACCTCTATGTGCAAATGCTACAGACATCCACAACACAAACCAGTCCAGATACATTAGTCATCCTCAGCTCCAAATTTTTAATTCTTATTCTTATCTATCTACTCACTTAGGTCAGAAACCAGGTGGTCATCCTTGATGCTCCCTTCTAACCTCCCAATCAAAAGGTCACCAAATTCTGCCCTACGTATTTCACACATTATTCCCTCTTCTTCACCTCTCCTTCATTGCTGTGTTAAGTCAACTCTGGCTCATTTATCTATTATGTAGGTTAATGCCAGAGCTTGCTAAACTGATATCTGCCTACTCAATAGTCTTGTCTCCTTGACTAGGCAGCTGCCAATAAAGAAAAGTGGAACCACTCTGATTTCTGTATATGAATCAGAGGGACTTTCACGCAGGGATCTGGTTACACAGATGATGGAAGAACTAAGAAGCCTACAAAGGAGTGGTAGTGCTTGGAAACAAGCAGGGCTGAGTCTCACCCACTGGCCTGAGTTGCTTTAGGTAGACAGAGAAAATGTATTACTCAAATTTTTCCCCTCAGCATCTGATATAACACAATTCTTTCAACACAGGAGTGAGCAAAAAGTAGATTGATACTAATAAATAATGCAATAAATAATAATACAAGAATAAACTCATGTTTTTCACACTTATAGCTGTAAAACTACTTTTGCCCACCTCTGTATAGTAAACAATCATTAAATATTGACAAAATGAATTAGTCACACTAGTAACCTAAGATCTTTCTGACTCAGATGTTTCTAGGAAACTATCCCTGCTTCAGGCCCAACATTTCAATATATCTTACCATGGAAACAACTCTATTTGAGAATCTGATTATTTAGATTCTAGAATATAAGACACATAAATTGTTACTGAATGAAATAAAATTTTTATCATATCTATTTTAAGAATTTTGATTCATTATATAGAAAAATGCTTTTATATTTTTAAAGAAAGTGAATCTTTACATCTTCTAAAGTAGATATAAAATTACAAATGCTGAACTTCTTCTATTGGTACAGTCTCAGCTTCCTTAAAGACTTTTCTTTAACTGCGTTACTTCAGATACAAGTGCATAATTCAGGTGTCATGTCAACGTTGGATGTGTTTCATTTATTACAAGGGGCCCACATGATTTCCTTAGGTGACTCTCATTTTGTATAGGCCAATAACTATCAATGCTTTTGTTCACCAACAAAGTTGATTAATTACAAAATTGTGTGGAACACAAGACAAAAAATCTGACTACACAGATGTATGAACCAAGTGGGGTTATTTAGGATGAGACAAAGGCAAAAAGGATTATGTCCTCTGAGGCAGAGCACAAGGCTACAGTGGATGTGAAAAATCAAAATAACTAAGAACATGGGCTTTGGTAACAATAAGAATGCCTATATGTTCAAGATATAACAAAACATGGCTAAGGAGTAAGCACAACAAACATATAAAATATGAACAGTTAACATAAGACTAGACAATGCTAAGACAAAAGTTTAGAAATTAACAACAAATCTAGTGATACACTGATGGATTTCTGTTGCAGAGGTACATAATGGTGACAGTGATATGCAAAATATTATTTTAAACTAGACTTTCGCCTAGAAACAGATGTTGTATGGTTCATTTCAATTACAATTTATATCGCTTTATTTGTCAGGCTGTTCTTTTTTTTAATATATTTTATTGATTATACTATTACAGTTGTCCCATCTCCTTCCCCCACCCCCCTCCCTGCACACCCCTTCCCCCCACATTCCCCCTCTTTAGTTCATGCCCATGGGTCATATATATGAGTTCTTTGGCTTCTACATTTCCTATACTATTCTTAACCTCCCCCTGTCTATCTTCTACCTACCATT
>VMDR010033371.1:0-11396 GCA_007922815.1 Macrotus californicus
TACAGTTCATTGCTAAAAGATCCAACAGTTACCATGAGTCTTGGAAGGCCAAAGCTCTATTGTAGCAGCTCTATTTTTAATAACACTCCAATGACTAACTTTAGTTCATGACCAAGAAGTATAGGAAAAAGTCAATATATTGCTGGTGGAAATCAGGTTCTTCCCCAGGATCACGAGAAAAACATTTCACAGATACAGGCATGGGAGATTGTGGTGTGACAAGGTTTCCTGGGGTAGAAATTTGCCCATGGGTATTCAATGTTCCATCTCCCTCCATCCTGCCATGGAAAAAAGCCCAATCATGTCCTCAACAAGGCCAAGACAAAGGCCAATGTCCAGAGTTTCTGTTTCACATTAAAATATAGTCCTTTGGAGCCCTCATGGTCTGCTATGGGCCACACAGCTCTAGATCCATAAGATTGTGCACATTCCCAGGCAAGAGAGAGAATGAACAAATGAACCACAGTGGGTGTGGTCACTGAGAGAGAGAGAGAGAGTGAGAGAGCAGTGAGCAAGCTTCTTTGCTCCCCTGGAGTTATGTCCAGGAGCTCTTTCAAAATAAACAATCAACTTCCCAAGCTTTCATGGGCTTCTGATAGGTCCACCTCCTAACTAGACTAATAGGCCTCTATGATCAAGTACTTCACCCTGCACCCCCCAACAATCTGGTATTAGGGGGCAGATAGTGCTTCTGGGGATATTTTCTGGGCTCCTAAAATTAAGTATCTTAGGCAGCAGTCCCTTGAATTGTGCGAATGAATATGTAGATACTGTAGCTTCCTGGCTAAGCAAGCAGGCTGATGCTCCCCAGTTATTAAGCTCAATGTCTAATTCCCTTTGCTCTCTTTCTTATTAATTACTAGTTTACTACTTATGGTAAGAAAACTAAGATAGTTAAAATATATTTTTATAGTATTTCAAAAGTTCAAGAGGAATAAAAATACATCTATCAAATATAAAATCTAAGAGATGTTTTGTTTGATTTTGAAATTTCTAATTCATTTTTACATCATCTGTAAGTGAGCTGATTAAAGAAATTGAGATCCCTTTTTTATCAAAGCTTTATTTTAAGAGTTTCAATATTTGAATGATAAAACCAAAGGTTTCTACATTCAAAAGAAGTTTTGCATTTGACTGGAGAAATGTTTATTACAAAATATAAAACATGATATTGTATCTCCCTGGTGAAAATAATTCTGGAGTCAGGTATAAACACAGACTGAGAGCAGAGACAGAGAAATTCATTTCAAGTTATAGGAGCTTAAAAATGTAATGGATTTTGATGGAATCGTAAATTTCACAGCAGAAGTGAGCACTTTTAATTTGTTACTGTGGTTTTATTTTTAAGAAACAAAGGTATGATAAATAATATAAACTTGTTGTTAAACATTTAAAAGGATATAGAAGCCTACAATCAGAAGGTTTACTTTAATTAACAATTTAATCTTAGCTTATTTACAAATATCATTTTCTTTTGTAGTCTCACCTTAAGAAGCTGCGTGAAGGCCTGAGAATAGGAGGTAGGCTGGGAGTCAGAAGGGAAGGAAATAGAATGGAAGTGACAGAGAAAGAATCCCAACCACATGAAATTTTTTAAAATAAAATTAAATGTAATCAGTTTGTGTTATATTTGTAATTTTAGTCTCTGGCTATGTTCTCATAAATGAATAAAAGTTGTTACAACCAAGTATGTTTTCCAATTTCTGTCTCACTGGATAAAATTTTATTTAACTTTCCCACCTAAAATTCAGGTGTGTAAATAGGTTGAGATATAATACACGTCAGCACACTTTGCTTCGTCCACTTGTGAATTTAGGTTAACAAAAGATACATTTTAGGAACAAAAGAAATATGTATCTAAAAATATGTATCTATATATATGTATATATATACATATACATACATACATATACACACACACACACAAGTCTGTATACATCTCTACAGACGCACAGCAGAATTGAATTGATAAGGGTTTCTTAACAAGACTATTCAGTGGAAGAAATTAGAGATTCGGAGAACAAAGAAAATAAATAAGCCCTCCCGAAAAACAGTTATTTCCCACAACTACCAATTAATGTCCTTTGTTTCCTGGATTGTAATTTTCTGCAAGGCTCTCGGGCTGAAACAGGTTCTATTTTCATGGCCAGGGAGATGATGCCTGAAGGCAAGGGAGGTGCAGGAGGAACAGGTTCAATGGTGAAACCAAACGAAGAAGCCCTGAGCCCAAGCTCAGCTCCCTCTGAGACGCTGGAGGAGACTGGCTCAGATTGAATACCTTTTGGCATTGCTCTGTCTACACAGACTCCCAAATCTGAAAGCTGGCCAATCAGAGCAGTCCCTGCCCTGCATGTCAGAGTTTAGTCTTACACTTTGGCCGTGCGTTTGTAATGAAAATATGCTCTTTGCTGTTTGTAGAAGGAGAAAAGCTAACTGGCAAGCTGGATTTCTCTAAGCTGTCAATGCTCTCTTGAATCTAGGAGTATTTTCCATTTCCTTCTTTCAAAGAGTGACACTTTGCTTACACACGGTTCAGTCTGCACCCCTCTTTTAATCATCTCACATTCCTATAACAGGAGCTGAAACTTACAACTTTTATGAAAATTTTGTTATTGCCAATCAAATCACATTCTCAAATTAAGTGCAATGTTCCTTTTAAAAATCTCATTAGTCTTACTCTCTTAGAATTAGCTCAAAATGCAAAACACCTACTTCCAGGCATAATTGGTGCAAGTCAGAATCCATGACAGCTCATCATAATCCCTTCCAACGTTGCAGGGATGTCCAACCTGTGGCTCTGAATGCGGCCCAACACAAAAACTGTAAATTTACTTAAAACCTTTTCTTGGCTCATCAGTTTTCGTTAGTGTTTGTATATTTAATGTGTGGCCTAAGACAACTCTTCTTTTTTCAGTGTCGCCCAGAGACGCCAAGAGGTTGGACACCCCTGAAGCTTTTCTCATGAATCACTCTTGAATTTATTCAATGCAATGCAGATTTATTTGAATTGTAGAAACCAAGGGACAGTTCAGCCGTGATTGTGCCCTGAGCCGCAAAGGACTTGTGATCCTTTAGAAAAGCAGACTCGTAAATTTTGAAGCAAAAATAGACAAAAACACACAAAAAATTAGGTACATTTCAGTCGATATAATGGAAGAGACTGGTGGTTTTTGTGTTCCTGATTGTGACTGTGTGAACAGAGTCCTTCTCCAGTGGTGTACTATGCTCTACCTAATCGAGCACTGCAAAATCCATCCCTAGGCAGGGTTTCCCAGTTCTTGTTGGTACATATTAGCCGGGTCTGCGGGTGCATGTTGAATAACTCCTTTCTTCCCCAAGAAGGAACACTTCTTTCCTGACCAGGCCATGCTGGGAAGGAACCTATACGATTGATCTAGAAGCAATCATTTAGGGGAAGTAGGAGTAGATGGTGAGGAATACAACGTCATCGTGAGAGGAGTCCGCCTTGGGGGAATCCCTTGCATATTTTTAGATAATGGGGGGCTGTTATGAAGGGTGGGGATTTAACCCTGCCAGCTGATAGTATTCCAGATTCCCAAGTGTGTCCTTCCAAATGTCTCTATCCAGGCTCAGAATTGTAGGTCTTCCCTTCCAGGGTTCAGAATTCAATATAGAATAATTTTCCCGGAGTATGAATTTAGCCTCCTATCAACTCAAACTCTCATATTGCCAAATCTTGAACTTGGTTTTCAACACATTCTGCTCTTCAGCTGAAGGAGATGTGAGTCTCTTTAAATGCAACAAAATGTAGCTTTTGGCTTTCACTCTGTCACCTTATTTAACAGCTGTCTATTATCTTTTTTAGAGCCTTTTGGCCACTAAATTAACTAATGAATTTAATAATCTTATAGTTATTATTAACCTCATAGCCTTGTATTTTCTGTGAATAGCTATCACACAATCCATCATTATCTCTTCACTTGTACTCCAAACTACCACAGGTGGTGAAAAGTGAGGTGTTGATAACCTCCACTGGCCTCTCTGGATTTTGGAAACAATACATACCATACTTGAGACCTGCTTTACCCATATATTAAGGAACTCAGAAGGCTGCCAGTGTTGAATGTGCCCCGAAAGAGCTGGTTCTACAGTAGTTTCAGGCTGTGGTACAAGTAACCTACCACTTGGCTCCCACAGCTTAGCAGATTTCATGGTGCAGGAAGTGATTTTGGTTGAAATGTTCATCATATCTAATCTCTGGCAAGCCACAGAGAATACTACAGAGTAGACCTAGGTATTGGAACAAGGCTGTACTATCTTTAGCCAAGAACCATGCACCATTTGAAAAACAACTTCTTCTATGTTTTTGGACCATCCTAGAGACTTAGTGACAAAACATATACTATCTATTGACAATGTGATGAGGGATGCCCACGGAAGAGCTTGATATTGTCACATCTACCAAATCATTTTTAGGTCAAGCACAATAACATTGATTCTATGCTGCAAATAACACATTTGCTATTGAGCCCAACCAACTCTAGAGCATAGGATTAAATTATGTGAGTAGGTAACAAAGATCTCCCATCACCAATGTCGCTTTCCCTGACACTTATTTTTTAGCTCACATCTATGACCCTGGGGAGGTTTCCCTATTACCAGATGACACAGAAGGTAGGAAATCTGGTCCTGTTTCATGGATGGATCCATTCAATACATTGCTAAGAGCCAGGGTGGACGGCTGTCATGCCACTGCTTCGTGGAGGCATGACCTTGAAAGATGTTGATGAGGGAGGAAACTGTCAGGAGGCGGAGCTTTAAGAAGCGTCTGTGGTCATTAATTTCATGTTGAAAGAGACACATTGTCAGAGGATAGAGAAATTTAGAACAGGTAGTAGAAAGAGAAAAATATGAGGTTGAGGTCAACTGCCATGGGGGGGATATAGTTTATTTCACTTCATTTTTTTAAAGAAATTGTGATTGGCCACTGGTATATGATGTTGTGCTAGTTTTCTATTGATGCAAAACAAATTACCACTCAATTGGAGGCTTAAAAAACTATCTCACAATTCTGTATGTCAGAAGTAAGGAAAAACTGCCAAAATTGTGTTGGCCAACTTGGACACTTATCTGGAGGTTCTGGGAAGAAAGTCTTCTGAGCTTATATAAGTTGTCGGGCAGAATTTAGTTCCTTACAGTTGGAGAACTAATATCCTTATTTTCTTGCTGGCTATTGGCTGGAAATTGCTCTTAACTCCTAGAGGTTGGTTATGGGCTAATATGTGTCCTGCAAAATTTCATATGTTGAAATTCTAACATTCAGTATTTAGAATATACTGAATGTGCTTTAGAATGTGCTGGATTGAGAGTTAGGGTCTTTAATGAGGTAATTAAGGTAAAATGAGGTCATATGAGTAGGTCTTAATCAAACATGACCGGTGTTCTTATGAGAGAAAATTTAGACATTTTTGGAAGATTATATAAAAGACACATGGGGAAAAGATGGCTATAAGTTAAAAAGAGAGGCTTCAGGAAAATTAAAAAAAAAACAACAACCAAGCCTGCTGACACCTGGATCCAGATTTCTATCCTCGAGAACTGTGAGAAAATAAATTTCTGTTTAAGCCCATAGTCTGTGGCCTTTGTTATGGCAACCCTAGCAAAATAAAACAAGGCTGCTCTCTAGTTCTTGCACATGGCCTCTTCCATCTGTGACCCAGCAAAAGTGTGTTGAAACCTTCTTGTGTTTTAAATATTTCTGAATTTTCCTTCTGCTCTCAGCCAGAGAGATCTCTCTGCTTTCCACATAACTGCAAGTGATAATTCCACTCAAACTCCTGCCATTACAGAGCAAAGATCTCCCCTCTTCCTGTTTCTAATACAATATCCCTTGCTTCCTTTTGAACATTCACCAAAAGGGCTCATAAAATCCATATTTCTATTTACAATCTGTTGAAGACCATTTTAGGCATTCTCTATCATACTTTCAAAATTTTCCTCAAATTTCTTTTACTCTTCACCCCTTGATTCCAAAGCCCCCTCACATGTTTATGTATTTGTATGGTAGCATCCACTTCCAGATACCAAAACCGTCTATATCGATCAGAATTCAAACAGAGAGGTAGAACCTGCAGAGAATGCATGTGTATATCTATGCATTTGGTAGATTGATAATAGATATATGGAAAGATAGGTAAATGATAGATAGATAGATAGATAGATAGATAGATAGATAGATAGATAGATAATAGATAATAAACATGGTGGTAGGAACTGGCTAATAATGTCTAAAATTCATAGGGCAGGGAGTAAGAAAGAGGCAGCCTTAAAGCCATGGCATAGGCTAAAACTGTCATTCATAAGAGAAGCCCATGAGCAGGGTGGAAGTCTGTGGGAACAGGTCTAAGGTGTTGCCTCAAAGAGGAGTTTCTTCTCTCTTGAAGAAATCTCAGCCCTCCTTTTAAGGTTGTACAATGGACTGACCCAGTCTCACTCAAATTATCCAGGATAATCCCATTTACTTAAACACATTCTATTAGGAGCTTTAATTACATGTACAGATTACCTTCAAAGCGGAGTAGTGTTTGAATAACCAAGAACTCTAGCCCAGCCCAGCTGACACATCAAAAAAGCTATCACAATGCTGGTGCTCTCTGTATAAGCCCTTAGTCCTCACTCTTCCCACATGGGCAAGTGTCCTTCTGTCAACATTTGGGGCTTAATTTAAGGCCAAGGGTATGGAAATTCAGAGAATTCTCATCCCCCCAGAAAGTGCCCTCTGCCATTGACAGAGAGGACTTCGAGGATAAACACTCCAGCTTCCTTACCCTCAGGAGGACCCACTCCCAGCAGGACCGAGGTCTGCTGCCATCGCTGCAGTGTGCTCAACACCTCCTTTCTCTCTGTCTCACATCCCACTTTCCTACTGGTGCTTCCTGAAACTTCAGAAATAAACCACTGACGCTCACATTGGTGCCTCAAGTTTTGCTTATGGAGTAATTCTTACTAAGAGTTCTTTTCAGTGTTGTTCTCTCACCAACTAACTAAATCAGCATTTTTTGGTTGCAAAGAATGCAAACCAATTCCAATGAACTTGATACATACAAGCTATGTGCCCAAGGCTGTCAGATGGCTGCAGAAATGAAGAACAGCCTAGATAACTGGGCTCAGAAAATGGTAGAAACAAAGGGAAGTATATGATTGAGAACATAAACATAGTCATGATTCTCTCTTAAAAACTCTTTGCTTAGAAAGCCCCAGTCACTGGCCACTCAGTATAGTACCCTGGCTTCTCCATTGCCACCTTCTCAATGGATTTGTCTATCTTTGCATCTCTGTCCCTTTTTTTCAGTGGCAGCATCTGATTGCAGACACAAAGTCAAATGGCCACACTTTGGCAGCTAGAGATCAAGAACAACACAAACTGCCTTCTCAAGAGAGAAAGTTGATATAATGGGTAGCTAAGGAAAGGCCAATGTCCTCTATATTCACAGTAGTTTTTGCAGTAGACACCCTGCCATCTGATGCATCTCATTTTAGTGTGTGCAGTGCAAATACTAGATTCTTAGAAAAGGAATTCCAGCATCCACCCATCTTACCTGTATCTTCAGAGCATGCTCACATGAGCTCTAGCTAACACAACATTCTGCACATGCATGTGTACAAACACACGCACAAATGCACAAGAAGCTGGGACAGCTTGAGGTAAAGATCATTTTACAGAATTCAGCTAGTGACTGACCTCTTCTTCTTTCCTCTGTATGTAAAATAAGCTTGAAGAACACTAAATGTCAGGAATAACTGCTTCAGGAATTGTGGTGTGGGTTCTGTAACTGGTTAAAGTTGGTAGGATACTATAGACCTCCCAACAAGAACTAGCAGCACTTGAATTTTATATGCCAAACTATTAAAAAAAGACGTATGTAAGGGATGGAAGCCGAGCGGCAGTGAGAGCCATTCAGGTCATGGTTAGGTTAGATCTGGGGTGAGGCTGAAGGAAGGGTGAGAAACAGTGTAAGAGGATCTTTTATAAACAGATTCATATGCCTGAAACCACCCAAAACAAGCTGTTGATGAGAACAGTGACTTAGGGTAACCTTCAAGCATATTATTTACAAAGAAAAAAGAGAAAGAGAAAAAGAAAAAGAAAAAGAAAAAGAAAAAGAGAGATGGAGGTAGGGGAAGAAAAGAGGGAGACAGAGAAAATAACATGGCCTGCATTTCAAGCACACGGAAATTCTAGATGAGCATATTTTATCTAAAGTACGTTTATATATTTTGTGCACCAAAACCTCACATGTTTTTCAAGTAGTTAATATAATTTTCTGCTGTATTATAAAGCCTAATATCTCTCTTCAATTTTTCCACATCCCCCAAACAGGATGCACTAGACCAAAATTCTCACAAATCATTAAATCTCCCGGAACATTTCAATTAATTGGTTTTTTTAAAATAATTTGAAAGGGTTTAAAATGCCTCTTGCTCTGAATTTTAAAAACCAACATAAAAGACTTTTTTATACTGTGTTAAGGATTCGGTTAGATGTGGACATAAAAATCAAGAAAATGTTTTCAAGAAACTTAACAATTTAGAAAAACATGCATAGATGATTACAACACAGTCAGTGCATTACACCTTATCACAGAGCCATGGGGTTATGATGGGAGAATCACATAATTCAAAGAACACCAGTGAATGCAACACAAACCACAAGCAAGCAAATGCGTCCTAAGACGTGTAATGGGAAGTTGAGAAACTCATGGCTGAAGAAATAATCAGAGACAAGATCGGGAGGGCCTCATGTGCAAAGTGAAGGAATGTGCATGATAATAGTGGAGAACTTTAAAAGATTTAACTGTAACAATGAAACTGTCACATTTGAATTTTAGATGGAACTGCAGGGAAGGCCTTTGAGAGAACAGCCTGGGGACAGAGAGTGTAGGCTACTACAACAGTTTCGATGAGAACAAACAACACGTGAACCAAGAAAGAGGTAGAAAGAATGAAGCAGCAGGTATACATTTGGAAATACTTAGGAGTTAAAAAAATAAGTCAGGTCTTGGCTTTGGTGCAAGTGGGGGTGACAATGTTCAGATTAGAACAATTCGTAGTTCTCTTTGCTCAGGTGATGTACCAACGGTGTTCCAGTGGAACTGAGGTGATCATTTTTGTGGGGGAAAAGAAACATTCATTTTTGAGCCTGCAAGTCTGTGTTGTTTGTTATGCCTGTGTATTTACAGACAGTTGGAAAACTAAGGGAGATTAGGGGCTAGAGATAAAGGCTAGGAGTCATTACTGTGTTTAGCAGAATAATGGCCCCTCTCCCCAGATATCCAAATTCTGTAAATATATACTTTATATGGTAACAGAGACTTTGCAGATGTGATTAATTTATGGATCTTGAGATGGGGAGATTATCCAGGTGGTGAAATGTAACCACTAGAGCCTGTACAGGAAAGATAGAATCGAGAAAGTTCGAGAAGGAGATGTGAAGAAGGAAAGCCGAGGTGACAGGAAGAGAGGTTTGAAGATGCTACACTGCTGGCCTTGAAAATGGAAAACGACAGCCAGCAGGAGGACTCTAGAGGAGGCAGGGGAACAAAGGCTTTCCTAGAGCCCCCAGGAGGAACACAGAGCTGCCAGCCCTTTGCTTTCAGGACTTCTGACCCACAGAACTGTAAGCTAATGCATTTGTGTTGTTTTAAGCCATTGAGTTTGTGGCGATTTCTTGTATCAGCAATAGGAAACAACTACAAACACCATGTACACGTGGTTTGAAGGAGAGGGTGAATATTGAGAAATGGCTGTAAAATACAGCATTGGAGAAAGTCAGCTTTTAAGAAGATAGAGGCGGACAAGTGAATATGCAGTTACAACTTCACAAATTACAATTGAGATCACGCATTTTTAAAATTGACAACACACATTTCAAATTTCAATTTCATATGGAAGGGAAAGATAGAAAGAAATCACGTAAACATAATAGATTTAGCTACTTTTCATGTGATATTCTCTCACATTCACTTGATGGAGAAAAATATTGTTCGGTTTTGTTTTTTTATAAAAGGGAAGTTCCTTGATCTCATACTCTTTTTTAAAAGAAAATTAAATGAAAATAAAATGAAATTAAATACCCACAAAAAGTTAGCAAATTTTTCTGGGTGCAGCTTGCTGGACCAATTTTCTAGGGATCATAGATTACACTTCATAGGTTATACACTTCCTCAATTGGAAAAGTACAAGAGTGGGTTATTCGGAAGAAAAATGAATGACTTCTCTCTAGGGCACTCTGTCCCTGCCCAAGAGTCTATATTTAGATAAACACTCTTTGTTAGGTAAAGGTCAGAAATCTGTAGCTGTGCCTGTAATATTAGGACTCACTGGCCCTACAAGTAAAATGTATGAAAGAATGTCATGTAAAAGGAAGCTAAAGGCACCAAGCATTTCTCAACCCTTTTCCCTCCCATTCCTCCCATTGAATCTAAATATGTTACCATCTTCTGCCAGCATCAGAATCAAACAAGTAGTGTGGGCATCTAGTGAGTGAACTCTCAGGAGGCCAAGAAAAACATGAGCTAATATTGTAGGTTTCCCAGTCATTTGCTTTTCAAAGTAAGAAACAGCCAGGAAGGTGAAAGACTGGGCTGGTGGTTTCAGCAACAACCTCCAAGTGATCACATATGATCTTTTTTCTTAAGATCGACATTCACTCATTGACGAATATTCTTCTGGCACAAAGAAGAAATGTAATCAAACTTCTCTTTTCCAATAAGATCAGGCCTGAATATTTAACACCACAGGCTTGTTTTAGGGCCAAGGAATTAATGGATGGAAGCGATCTAGGTGGAGAGTGGTAGACAAGTTCCTTCAAAATCTGGTCCCTGCTGGCTTCTCTTCCCCCTCTCCTGCTCATTTCTTCATTCAAGCCATACCAAGTGACTTGAGTCACACTGCTCCATGTCTCAAAACCTCACACATTTGTTTTTGTCCTGGCTCAAGAGCCCCTGCCTCAGTAAGGTATCCCTGATTTTCCCCAGTACAACTAAGTACTCCTTTCATGGATCTTGACTTGCTCTGTCCGGTATGGCATCCACTAGCCATGTGCTAGTACAAAGCACTTGAACTGTGGCTGGTCCAAATTGAAAACACTGTATAAGTATAAGATATGTGCCAGATTTCAAAGACTTAATATAGAAACAAGTATAAAATATCTCAAGAATCTTTTTCTTATATCGATTACACATAGAAATAAAAATATTTTGCTTCTATTAGTTTAATAAAATGTATCATTAAAATAAATTTCTCCTATTCATTCTTACCTTTTAATGTGACTAATAGAAAATATAAAATTACATATGTGGCACCATATGTAACACCGCCCTAACAAAGAGATGACTGATACATATCCCAATACCTACAACTTGTACTTGGCACAT
>VMDR010033372.1:0-11389 GCA_007922815.1 Macrotus californicus
ATAGTCAACAGAACGTCCAAAGGTGATGTCTAATGAAAATACGATAAGAAAATTATTTAACATAGTACATTTAGGCTATAAAACAAGTCAAGAAATAGTTATGACATGTGGAATCTATCTCTGTGACTTCAGGGACCACCTGGGAAGGACGGCCTGCCAGGACACCCTGGGCAACGTGGAGAGACGGTAAGTGAGTCCACTCTTCTGCTGGAAATTTTCCAACTCTAACACCTCATCCTTGTACAGAAGCTTCTTTATCATTAACAGCTCAATTACCAGGTTCAGGACAATGGAGAAATTGATTCCGTTGAACCTGTTACTAAAATATATGTTTAAAATGCATAAATAGACCCATGTTTGTCTCTAAACACCTACATGAATATACTTGAGGATATGGGGTGTTAATTGAGCTGATCATGGTCAATGACAGCTCCTTGGGATGAGCTAATGGGGAAGACCCCATTTTCTTGTGGACACCTCCACAAGGCTGGCAACCTTGACCCTTTCCCTGAAGTCTTTGTTGACAGGTCCATTTCAACCAACCCTATCACCCTTCCACTCTCTAAAGGAACCACATTAAAGTAAGCCATGCTGAGAATACATTCTTCTCTCCAGAACTAACGGGTGAAATATTTTCTGATGTTGAAACCACAAGGCTATAATTGGTCTGGAACTATGTCAAATGCATCCTCTTGCCTGGAGTAGAAAGATGTAAATGGGAATGTGTAACTGAATTTTATTTTACAATTAGGGAGCATAACATTAACAAATGGTTCTGGCAGAGGGGAAACCAGAAGCTCAGCTCTGGTTTACGGGTTCTGGTGGGTTTGCTGGTGTAATTGCCACTGTCGCAAAACCACGTGCCCGGCTGTCCCGGTGGATGTGAGTCTACACAGAAGTCATTGTGGATTAGCATGTTTTCTTGGAATCACATTTTGGTTCCAATCATTGATTAATTTCATCCGGATTTCTTAAGGAACCCACCACACAGATTACCTCTGAGTGCGTGGCCCCCAATCATTTTAGGACATTCGGCAAGCACGAAGACGTGTTTGGAGTCACATCGCCGGACAGGATAACACATCTGGAAATGTGGCGATTGTCTGCGTAGGGGAAATGACCTGTCAGCAGCAGCCCGCCTGACTCCTGTTTTGCTCTCTCAGTGACTCAGTTCTTGGTGTAACAACTTCTTAGTTTCAGACAGATTGCAAACTTCAAAGTCTTGGATTTCCGAAATGTGTCCCTAAACAATGGAGTAAGACCTGAGAGTAAAACTGGGTTTTGTCCTTGAAAAGATGGCTGCCTGCAGGGCATAAAATAAACTCTGTAAGGGAGATTCCGCCCTCGGATTTGCAAAGGCCTTCTCATTTAAATCTTACAATCAATCAGTTTTAACTGAGTCCGGGTGCAGCTTCACGGGAATAACTCTAGAATATTTCCAAAATGTCTTTGAAGAAAGGGATTCCCAGAGAGTTTCCATTTTAAAATTCCTTTTGTCTTTAAAATAAGAGCTCTGCTTCTAGCCAAAGTAACAATATTATGTATTTAAATTTAAACAAAGAGGAAAAACTGCATGTTCACTAATGATTCTAGGATAGAGGTTCTCATTGAGTAGTTCCTCCTAGACAAAGGGTAGAATTATTTCTGGAAAATTCTATTTCTGATTTCAAGTCCACTTTTAAGAGCAATAGTGAACAAACTTATTGCCAGGAAACTTTCTTTCTCACTTTTTTTTTTTTTTTTGTGCTGACTGCGATTAAAAAGATTGCTTTGTGCAAGAATCTAGAGCAGCCATACTTTTGCTATGTATATGCGACCTTGTTTTAAAAATGATTTTCTTTATATTTGAATTTGGTCCTCAGTCAGAACTCCTGGAATTCAGTCTGACATCTCACAATTCAAACCTTTTTAAGGCCACAAGGAGTTATTAGAAAGAGCTTCTATTATATGGAAACAACTCAGATTTGTCTCAGAAACACAGTGCCAAATCCTGCATTGATTCTGTGACAGAGACAATAAAGACATTGAAATTGTCGTGCATTTTTGCATATCTTTGTTCAGCGATTAATTCAAATGGAGGCCTGCTGCCAAGAGATCAAGAGAAGGCCAAGACTCAGAAGGGCAGCAAGGGAAGAATTAGGAAAGATGAGCAAGGGCAAAGATGTGCCATTAGAGACCAAGGCTAAGACCGTCCACACCCTCACATTCCCAGTTACTGTGTACGGTTGGGGAAGCTGGATGGTGAAGAAGGCTGATTGGGGGGGAAAGACTACATTGAAATATGATGTTGGAAGAGAACTCTGCAGAGAGATGAACAACTGGGTCCAGAGCAAATCAAGCCTAAAACATCACTGGAGGCAAAAATGACAAAACTGAAGCTGTCCCCTTGGGCGCATCACGAGAAGGCAGGGCTCTTTGGAAAAGACAGTAATGCTGGAAAAATAGGAGGCAGCAGGGAAAGAAGAAGACCAAGCGTGAGGTGGATGGACTCCACAGAAGAAGCCGCAGGAGTGAGTCTCCAGGAGCTGAGCAGGGCTGTAAGGACAGGACACTGTGCACACTGCTCATCCATGGGACCACCAGGAGTCAGAGCTGACTCAACGGCACATAACACACACTTAGAGATGATCAGAAGGAGCGTCACATTTTTACTGGGTCTGGAAGGTTGTGATACGAACCTGGGACTACCAGTTTCTGCCCTTTGCTTTCTAACCTTATTATTTCTAGTCTGATGTTACAGTGAATACAGCTTTTGTAAATACCATGTGCTTTAATTCAGCTCTTTGGAAGGTTTGGCTCTGAGTATTTTGACTCTGTTGCTGCAACTGTTAAACATAACTTAACTCACATGAGAAACTTGCCAGTCATAATACAGACATGTAGCATGAATAACCCATGAGTCTAGAGGGATATCGATACCAGAATGTATGCCCGAAGGCCTGATTAGTGAGTATGTGCAGCTGACATCTATCGGAGTTTCCTTTAATGACTGCGTCCTATGCAAGATACATTTGTGAGTAATTCTTTGGGGTTTTAAGAAAGAACACTGATAAAATGCTGGGATGATTACTAATGATGCCAAATATTATTTTCATCAATGTAATTTTGCATCGTGTTTATTTTGCAAGATTGTTGGAATGCAGGAAGGAGAAGGGCCTCAGTATCATAGAGAGTAGATTTCTCTGTGTACAGAAGCAGAGGACTGTTTGACAGAACGTCTAATCGTCATCATTTATTTCATCCATAAGCAGTGCTAGGTCACAATTATTTACGCTGTTTGATTCTGTCGGCCAGGGCTCAGAACATGATTTCACTCCAGCCTTATCCTGTTGTCTTAGTGTATTTTTTTAAGTTCATTGAAAGCACTCAGTGAACTATACGTGAAATAATGAAGTTTGTAACTTTTGAATCTTAGAACAGGAAGATAGTAACACATGACCATTTAAAAATAAGTCTTTTAGCCCAAAGATGACTCCTTTTTTCACGGGAGGCATTCAGTTATCTTGGAGAGTTTTAATTGATGCTCGATGTTTGTATGGATTTATGGATTACGCTCTCTTTCCTCAGGGGTTCCAAGGCAAGACCGGCCCCCCTGGGCCAGGTGGAGTGGTTGGACCACAGGTACGTTCAATTACTTTATCCCCTAACCAGATGTTTTTTCTGTTTCTAGTTTCACCTCTGCCCCTTCTATTATGATTGAAAAGGAAGTATTTTTTTAATATAATTTTTTTAAAAAGATTTTATTTATTTACTTTTAGAGAGAGAGGAGAAAGGAGGGAGAAAGAGAGGGAAACATCAGTGTGTGGTTGCCTCTCTCACGCCCCCTACTGGGGACCTGGCCCGCAACCCAGGCATGTGCCCTGACTGGGAATTGAACCGGTGACCCTTTGGTTTGCAGGCCAATGCTCAATCCACTGAGCCACACCAGCCAGGGTGAAAATTGTTATATATTGTGTAGCATTGTAATAAATGCAACTTGCTTACATCAAATGAACTGCAGCAAACTATTACTTAGCTCAGGTGATTTTTAACTGGACTGAATGAGTAAGAGAGAAGAATGTATAATAAAAAGTCAGGAACTTCACCAAGTGGCTTGAAAGCCTGCCCGTGGCATCACCTGCTAAAAACAAAAAAATGCTTCAGTAGATAGGCCGTCATCACCTTCTCCCAGCGTCTGAAGTTACAAAGTGACTTCAGTTTTCTGATTATAAGTAAAAGTTAGAAGTTTATTAGCAACATAAAACTTCGAGCACCATTTTCTTCTGCGATTCTAATATTTGTGATGTGTTGCATATTTCCGAAAATGTTTGTCTTCATAAAAAATGATTTCCATCAGTAAAAAAATATTAGTTTGTAGTCTTCGGAGGTGTCAAAATCATGGGAAAGACAAGTAGCTTTTTCAAGAGAGGAGGCAGAAAGAAGCTCCCAAGCTGATGCAGTATCCTGACGTATAGTATTAAATACCTATATAGAAAATTCATAGGAGTAGAAAATACTCTTTTAATTCTGGCAAAGAGTATTGACTAGACAGTACACATTTAATTTACTCAGCTGGAATCTTACCCCCGCTAATAAATTCTTAGCAAAAGAGCTAAAGCAGTTGAATAAGTGCTTTAATTATTCAATTGCTTTACATAGTATTTTCTCAGCCTGTAATTAGGTCTTAATACTCTGAAACTCACATACACAAGGCACATTCAAACACACACCCAGGGAAACAAAGAACTGCATCATCTTTCTCTAGGAATATGTGCGAGAGAAGTAAAACTGAGAATTCTTAAATTGCTTGAACATTTTATTTCAGAGATCAATCCTGACCAAAGAAAATGCTGTTTGCTCCTTTATAAAGAGAACACAGTACCCATGATACTTTTTTTGCATACTTCTTTTGTGTGTGATGAAGGCCGCCTTTTAACTGCTTCTCAGTTTTAATTAAAAAAAGAAATACCTCCTCAAAAGTTAACTTCTTGCAAAAATGCTTTTTTAAGAATTTCAAGCAACTTCACGACAATTTTTTTGGTGTAAAAATACTTGACACATGTCCATGAACAGAAATGGAATTCAAGTCCAACTAAAATGTAAATATCATGGGGATTAACTGAATTTTTCCAGGCCTCACTTCACACTGTCTGAAAATTTCTCTCTGCCTAATGCAGACAGCTGGTGTCTGAGGCTCCTGTGTTTTGTCTGTTTTATTTTTGCCTCTCTACTTTAAGACACACAAGGAACAGGTGTCTCACTGACGATGCATATTCACCGGGTTATTTTTTATTGCTCCTTTTAAGAAAGATGATCCAGTCACCTATTTCAAATGTAACTATATTTCATGATAAGACAAAGGGAGTGATTCGATTGGAGCAATATTGATTGCAATACTCAGCATTCACTTTTTGGGGGTCTAATTATGGGAATCACTGCTCATTTCATCTCAGTGGTGATAGCCATTAACTTAGGATCAATTTTACATTCCTTACTATTAAATCGTGATAAAGTATTTAAGGAAAATTTCCTTTGGTGGAAATGACTGCACGTTGATGGTGCAGAATTAAAAGGGTTTCAGCAATATATCATTAAAAGCATGTCCGCCTAAAAATGTACACTCAAAATTCGGGGCAGATGGTTCTTTATCCACGACCAAAAAAGGTAAGAATCAGTGGCATCTTTAGATTTCCGTTAGCATTTAGCATCTTCAGTAACACACTCCGCTGTTTATCAGCCACAGCCTCTGGAAAATTTCCATTTATCTACTTTGAGCTTGATTCCTTCGTTCCCCTAGTTCCAAGTGGAGGTAGAGGCTGCCAGTCTCATTCTGTGTTTCACACCTGGAAATCTCATTAAACTGTAGCAGCACCAAGCAGCCCCGCTCGGGGACACAGGGACGGCCTGGCATTTTTCACCTTGGCGTTTGCAGCGTTTTAAGGCAACGGGTTATTTGTTATATAACCTTCGGCCGGGAGGAACTGCCAGCCCAAATCATGGCCTTCAGGGTCCCCCTGCCACACGCTCTAGACTTTGTCAAATGAATATCGATTCTCCATAGTGAGGTCTCCAGTCAGGGAGATTCCAAGGAGAACCACTTCGGTCGTTTGGGTTCCTGAGCTCGTTATCCAGCAGTGATTCCTTGAGTAGCAGCCACCAAGGGTGGTACCACTGCGCTTTTAACTCCTAAACGCACTGGACACCTTATAGAACAAGAGAGAAGGGGGCAAACTAGAGTTAAAAACCAAAGTTTTTAACACTACGTGGACTGGCCTCACTCTGGAGCGTTGTTGGTATTGAACAAAGAGAGCAGCTCTTTCGTTTTGCACGCATTTTCCTGTGCACTCCGATTCCCACTAAGGTTGTAGGTAATGTTTTCAGACTCCTGCCAGACATGCTCCTGTCAGCGCCGTAGGTGATGGGTTTTGCAGGACGTAATGGAAATAAATGAGAGTAATTAACATTATGGAAAGGAATGTGAATGATAAGCTCTGTAGTGTCTGTGTTATGTTTGTTAAAAGAGCAATTTAACGAGTTTTGCTTTTCCATTGAGGGGCCCACCGGTGAGACGGGTCCCATAGGTGAACGTGGACACCCAGGTCCTCCTGGGCCTCCCGGTGAGCAAGGCCTTCCTGGTGCTGCAGGGAAAGAAGGCGCAAAGGTACAAATGCTCAAGGGTTCTTCTTGACTGACAACACCCATTTGCTGTTCACTGGAGTCTCTTACCCTTTGTCCATAGTTGGGCTAACTACATGCTGACTTTGCATTTAAATGAACATCAGAAAGAAATGCCATTAAAAAATATGGCTATGCTTCAAGGCACGACTGAACAATAATATAAGAAATCAGCTCCACTGGCTATAAAACCATCCATTTATATACACTCTGAAATACAGGTGGTAGTGGGTAGTTTATTTTAATGTATGTGGCCTTTCCCATAATATTCTCCCCATGAAATGATACTCAGCCTTCACGTCCAGTAGGTTAGAGGTAGTCACAATTGTGTTTGTGGAAACATGTATAGAAATTACTCCCGATGACGGATGGATGTTGTCTTCCTTAGGGTGACCCAGGTCCTCAAGGAGTCTCAGGGAAGGATGGCCCAGCAGGACTGCGAGGTTTCCCAGGTGAAAGAGGTCTTGCTGGAGCGCAGGTATAATCAACGGATAGCTTAAGCACATGAATGAAATTGCTTATTAGAAGCATTGGGGTTTTTTCTAACTAAATAAATATCCATGAGTAATTAAGGGGACATCTATAAGCCTGTGTACTGATTATCGTCATCCGTGAAGCAACATGTGCTTGTGTCTAAAAACACTGGCTAACATCCTCATTTTGCCAACCCTGCATCTCCTCTTTTTTACATTCCATTCGCATAGATTCATTTGCTTTGTTTCTTCACTTCTCCCAGGGTGCACCTGGACTGAAAGGAGGAGAGGGTCCCCAGGGTCCACCCGGCCCAGTTGTAAGTATAATTATAATAAATAACCGTGCTGGCCACGGTGGCAAATTACAGCTCTTCCATTATCTTCACGCTGTGATCCCACAGTGTGTGCAAGGGAAAATAAACCCACGTCAATCAAGCCAGCCAACGCTGGCTTTCTACTAATTGCACGCACTAATGAGTGCAGAAACAGAGAGTTTGGGTGATTGAAAATATTTATTCCACCACCACAGTCAGGATGGAAAGGAGCTGCCTTGCTTCTTACAGGATCCCTCCCAAATACATCCATAATTTGTCCGATTCTGAGTACTCGATGAGACTTGAATTTTGTCGGTGCTAATTTTAAAAATTGCATAAGTATGAAAAGTATATATTCATTTCTTTATTATCCAGATTGCTTTATGTAGCTGATGTAACCTTATTAAATAATTGGCAAGTGAGTAAATATCAGACTGTTACCTCACCTTTTTTTTTGAGATAGCGTTATCAACCCCTAGAAAAACAATCTAACACAGCCTTCTATAAATTAACCTTTGTTCTTATCTGTACTCGGAAAGGTTAACAATAACAGGCAAATCATGAATTTTAGTGGCCTCTTCTCATTTTTCGTTTTATTTCACCAATCTACAAAGCTAAAAGTTCCCACCTTAAATTGTTCCTCAACTTCCTTACACATTGAAGTCATTATTTACACATTCAAAATGCTTTCATTTGTCCCCTTCTTCCTTTCTACAGCCCCCACCTTGGTTCAGCCTCTTTCCTTTCTTTTCTTGCTTAACTGTGTCTGAACGCATCTCTGGGACTCCACTTGCTCACCCTCTTTGGCCAGTTTTGCCCTCTGGTTACAGTCGAATACACACCCCTAACTGGGCTGTTCCTTTGCTTTGCATACCTCATGGTCCCCTGCTGCCTTCGGAATCCAAACTCCTGTTGTGACCAATGAGTGATCTTCACACCTTTTTCCCAGTAATTTCATTTTCCCTAAGGCCCACCCTCTGATTCTCTCCAATGTAATGCATTGAACTTCCTACTTCTCAAACTACCGTGATGGTTTCATCCACAGAGATCAAGTGTAATGTTAATCTGTGATAAAGTCGTCTTTGGGCAGCTCACATCCATTTCATTCAATAGTGAAATTTCTTCACCCCCAATGGCCTTAGTTATGATTTGTATGGTAGAAATTACATTGGAATAGAATCAGTTATCTCTGTCACTAGATCAAGTTCCTGGTTTTGTTTTGGTTATATTCACAGCACAGTGCATGGCAAATAGTAATCATTCCATATCCAGCCATTCGAATGATCCTAGAGCCCTGATATTGGACTAAAGTGTATATATGGCATAACTAACACTGAGAACACAGCAATGTAGCTTTGGCAAATTGATTAACATCATAGTTTTAACGTGAATCTTTACACAAATGTCAGACTATGATGATTAAGGTGTGGAATGGATATCTGGTAATTTTTTTAAATTAAAACAAGATGTTTAATAACTATACTTAACTTTCAATATTCATAACATTTATAAAATATGTCGAACATTTAAAATATCTTTATAAGGTGGTGGAGATAATACTAGCAGCAGCAACAGTTGAAAAAGGAAAAAGTTCTTATTTGAGCATCAAACTTTTAGTATTAACACAATCCATTTATCCAGACCTTCTGGTTATAGAGTAATTTTGTTATATACATATACACACACACACACACACACACACACATACATATGTATACGTATATGATTCATGGTTATTCCATTGGTGAAACCTGAATTATGACTACAAGAATTAAATTCTTTAAAGTTATTTTTAGTTCCCAAACAAGGAATGCTGCTCCAGGTTTTTGGAAGAGCTGAAATCAATGTATTTGTAGGATCCAAAATATAGCCGGGAAATACACTTTAACAGGATATGAATGACTGATGATCTGTTTACATGTAGGATAACATATTGAATATAATATAAAAATATAATTTATTTAGTTGGTTTTAGCATGATTTATTTGGCAATCACTACTTTCGTATATATAGTTAAGCTCCATGGAAGATACCCCTTTAAGAGACTTATCATACAGTAAACGATTTTAAAAAAGGAGCACACCAAAGACTAACGAGCAATGTAAGACAGTCAATGATTAAATTACTAATAACACACAAACAATAAATGTTAATCAACAAGGGCAGAGGGAACAGAAGAGAAATCAGCAGAAGGGTCATGGCCCTTGAACTTGACACAAAACACTCTCACAGGACAATCCAAAACCTCTTAGCAGTCGCAAACGTTTTTAAAAGGCCTTTATACTTAGCTGTTGGAAATGCTTCACAGATGACCACTGGCGGTTATTGATTTGGAACTAACACCTATCCTATGATGCATTCACATATCCACACCTACAGGTATCAGCCAATTAAAATGCTTCCTTCAAGTGGGTGGAAGAGGAACCACTAAAGGGAAAGCTGCGGTCCACATCATTAGACCCCTGCACTACTGCTGTAGTCGCTGTAAAAGATAGTGAAGAGGTTCATGAGGAGGCCTTCTCCATCACACGTGCTGAACAAGCCCTGTTTTACTTGATTTCGAGCAGTTTCCGTGCGTGTGAAATCTGGCTTTGAAAACCTTTTATTCCGAACGACTAAGATCAAAACACACAAACTGTTGAGTTTCTGAGTGTGACTGGTAACTTCTCCAGAACATTTGCTCGTGTGAATTCTGATTTTTTTGAGGTTCAAGACTTGCTATCAGTTACTTGGAAATTAATGTTAAAAAACAAAGAATGGGGAGTGGTGACTGCTTTGGCAAGAAAGACAACAAGTCGTATTTTGTAATGTCGGTCAAAAAGGTGACACTAAAATATCAGAGGGAAACAATGGGCCAGTTGGTGAGAGAATGAAACAGTAAGTCATAGCGGGTGAAGGCATAAGAATATTCTATGGAATTCCTTGCCTCTGTAATAGATCTGTCTGAGTTTACATCACATCTCACGTTCATGTTACCTTTGGGAGACTGGGTAATGCTAAGTGCAGGACTGAGACTCACAGGAGCAGAGAGGGACGGAGATTCTGCAGTTATTCAAGTGAGGGAAAAAGCGCTGAAGTGATGAATTCTTGGGGGGAAATAATGTGAATAAAGAGTGTAAAGGGTAAAGGAAGTAGAAAATGAGATAATGCTAGGAATGTTTATCCTTTCCATTTTTAATGCTACAAACTTTATAAACATGATCTTACTTAATCTTTACAATCTGGCCAGGTAGATATTATCATTCCATTCTTTAAAGGCAAGACATCCGAGGCTTAGAGAAGGTAAATGACTTGCCCAAGTTTATAGTCCTGTGAAGACAGAGATTCACAATAGCATAATACGTATGTGTTTCCAGATATGTAGCTCACACAGTAAATATCTACTTAAGTCCCCCACCCCCGTTTTGGTTTCTTTTCTCCAACTCATCTTGATTCTTCTCTACTCCTGTGAACAATTTTGTCAAAAAGGAGAGAGAGGAGCTAATATTACAGCTCACTGGGCATTAGTATTCCTATAGGTGCTCTTTGTAACGGTCACTTAATTTGAATGAATCGAAGATTAAACTCCTGAAACAAATGGACGGTCTGAATCCTTTGACACGCATTGTCTTTATTTATCACCCATTCAGTCAGAAACATGGAGCAGGCTATTTGTATCACGTTGCTGTGACACCCTGTAAGGGGTGTTCTAACCTTGGCTAGGTCTAGCGGCGAAGCCACTGGTCAGTGTTAGGAGCAACAGTGATATACAGAGTTGCCTCAGCCAGAGGTTCTGTTTGAGGATGCTCAGGGGAGGTCACTTTATGCAGTGCTCTCATTATGAATTTCCCCAGAAGAAATATCTTGGGAATCATAGCTCGAGAAATATTTGTAATTTCTTGAGCAGTGACCTGGTATATATTTTCCTAAATTATGAAAATTAGATTTCTCTTTTTGCTGCTGCCTACA